>CXYZ01012863.1:409324-523239 GCA_900006705.1 Sonneratia caseolaris | reverse complement strand
ATAAAATAGGTACATTACAATATATTTTTATTTTTGTTTTAATTTTAAGTCGGCCGGTTTTCTCATGGGTTCAATTGGGTTCACTGGTCGGATCGGAAATCGGCCGGTTCAATCGGATTTTTTCTCTTTTAATGTGCAATTGGATTTTTTTGAAGGAACCGGACCGGGTGAGTGGCCGGTTGAACCGGCCGGCCCGGTCCAGTTTTTAAAACTATGAGCTGAAGTGCCTGGGAAATGCACGGCCAACAATTTCTTTCTTTTTCTTTGCATGCGTCCAAGTACATCCCTGACGACTGTGCTATAATCACGACAAAAATGGTCATAGACCCACGAAGATGTCGACGAAAAATGGTCGGAATTACGACTAGGGCATTTTTCTTCCATGTTTTCACGTGCTCGAGGATCGCCATGGTCAGGTCGAGCACGAGGCACAATGTCTTATAGGATAGGAGGGCACGGTCCGTATTAATCCGGCTTCGTGATCGATCGGCCGGGGTCTCGACCGGACTTGTCGAGGAGGAGGGCAATGGAGTACACGCATTGCCATGTCTTGCAAGAGATCAAATGTCCACATTGCCCTGTGGTAAAAGTTAGATCACACAAATCTTGTAAGCTTACATATGATTATAAATTTCTCCATTTACAGCCAACCTAAGAAATCTACATCCACAGGAGCACGCAATTTGTGGAAATCATCTCAACATCCTCATATAATTTTGTTTTTTCTAATTTTGCTGCTATTCATTATTTATCTTTTTTTTTAAAATAAATTTGATGCATATAAAAAAATATCAGTAATTAAAGATAATATCACCCTGTTAAACTTATTTGTCATTTTCTTTTATTTTTTCAATTTTAATTATGATTTTAAATTGAATAATATAATATGAAATAAAGGGACTGTGAAAATCGAATTTACGATCCTCTTATTGTTAGACTAGGGACGCTAGTGTTGTGGCGAACTCTCTTTCTCAATTCTCTTTTCATTCAGTCGTGGCTCGGGAACCCAACAAGGCATGGGAGGGGAAGGAAAAGAAGAGCAAAGAAAGACAACTCCAACCGAGAATATCGAGAAGTTAAGTCGAGAATGATATCATTGTCTTATATTGTATTTGTATACAATTTTTCTTATCCTTGCACGTGGCATTGTCTTTCTTTTCTGCCTTGGTTCTTCTATAAGAGAACTTCCTACGAATCCGCTTCTCCTTTCAACCCCAAATCAACTCTTCCCTCTCTATTTTTATCCTCCACCGCCCCACCGCTACCCTTTTCACCGCAAATTGAAACTCCCCTCCTCTCCCTCCAGTCCCATCCGGTGCCTCCCCACCCCGGCGGATCTGCCCCCCATGAAAGATCGCCGGCGAACACTGCCACCAACCCCCTCTGCGGCCGGCGCACCCCCGCTCCGCCGTTGCCCGGATCCCAGCTCGGCCAAGGCCTCGGATGCTCTCCCCCTCCCTCTCTACCTGACCAACGGGGCCTTCTTCGCGCTCTTCTTCTCGGTGGCCTACTTCCTCCTCCACCGGTGGCGGGAGAAGATCCGGACCTCCACCCCTCTCCACATCGTCACCCCGTCCGAGATCGCCGCGTTGGTGTCCCTCGTCGCCTCCATCATCTACCTCCTCGGCTTCTTCGGCATCGGATTCGTCCAGTCCGTCGTCTCCCCTGGTCGAGTCTTGCACGAGGATGCTGTCTCGGACATGGAAGAGGATGAAAAGCAGCCGTCCGTCATGTGTCCTCATCAGGTTCTTGAGACTATATATCTAGATCTAGCTACTCAAGTTATATACACAACACATACATAAATATCTATATGTTATTCGGAAATGTTCGTACCAAGTTGATGCACGATGGCGCAATTTCCCTAATATAAGATCCAGATCTGCCTGCAACCAAGAACATGTCTAGCCATTCAGTTTTATCATTTTTTTTGGAGATTAGTGGTTAAAGATTGTTAATAATCTTTTCGAGATTACCGTCTTCAGATCCTCCAAAATATTACATGGATATATGACATCCTAACATGCACAGCGGCATCATGTCCAGAATGTCTTAGGTTAAGATAATAGGATGGAGATGACGTTACCATGCAGGTTGAGAATTCCAAGACGGTGTTCGATGGTCAACCGACGAAAATGAGGCCCGAGAAAGGAGGAGAGGTGACGAAGATGCTTTCGGAGGAGGATGAGGAGATTGTCAGGTCAGTGATCGAGGGTTCGACTCCATCTTACAGCTTGGAGTCGAAGATCGGGGACTGCGGGAGGGCGGCTAGGATCAGGCGGGCGGCGGTGGAGAGGCTGACGGGGAGGTCACTGGAAGGGCTGCCGCTGGAGGGGTTCGACTACGAGTCGGTGCTGGGGCAGTGCTGCGAGATGCCGGTGGGGTACGTGGCGGTCCCGGTGGGGGTGGCGGGGCCTCTGCTGCTCGACGGGAGGGAGTACACTGTCCCCATGGCTACCACGGAGGGGTGCCTGGTGGCCAGCACCAACCGGGGCTGCAAGGCCATCCACGCATCCGGCGGCGCCACCAGCACGGTGCTGACGGACGGCATGACCCGCGCTCCCGTCGTCCGGTTCGAGTCCGCCAGGAGGGCGGCTGAGCTGAAGCTCTTCCTGGAGGAGCCCGACAACTTCGACTCCCTCGCTGTCGTTTTCAACAGGTGCGCCCCCCCTATTACCTCCCATGTATTTTATTTTTTCTCCATAGAAAATACCTTTTTTTTTAAAAATTGATTAATTAAAATAAATATCTACCTTTAAATGATTAAATAATAATAATAATAATAAGAAATAACTTCCATTATCTAAGTCAGGTTCCGATTATTTAAATAAGATTCCAAAGTTCATTATTTTCTCTTGTAAATACCGTGAGGTAAGATAAACAAATAATAATAATAATCGTTCAAGTTTCGTGGAACTGGATCGGCTCGTGAGATGCCTAAAGATTCAGTGTCGGAAGTCTTTGCTTGAATGGATGCAAAAATGAGATGCTGTAAAAAGGAATTTAGTAGGTGAGAGACCGTGAGAGAGCCGTGCAATTCCACCCCCCGCCCCACAGATCCTCGATATTGACTTGGGTCTCCTCTCCTCTTTGATTTTTTTTTTAAAAAATTAATATTATTTACCTAAAAAAATCTGACACGAATCGAGCTGTTCTTTTGTCCTTCACGTGACATCGTGCGACCCTGTCTTAATCCGAATGGAAATGTTTAGTCACACTGAGAAACACACAATCAAATTATTTTATTTTATTTTATTTTTGGTTGCGTGGCATGTGCAAATACGCAATTTTCTATGTTAATTTAAATTAAAAAAAAATTAATGCAGGTCCAGCAGGTTTGCAAGATTACAAGGGATAAAATGTGCACTCGCTGGAAAGAATCTGTACATGAGATTCAGGTGCGGCACGGGCGACGCCATGGGGATGAACATGGTCTCGAAGGGCGTCCAGAACGTGCTCGACTTCCTCCGGTCCGACTTCTCCGACATGGACGTCATCGGCATCTCGGGTGACCCACCACGATCGCACTCTCGTCGCATTCGATATGATTAATCCAGGCCGCTGGGGCTCGATTTACTCGTGGATAGAATTAACGTACGCTGTGCGCGTTGGCTCCGCAGGGAACTACTGCTCGGACAAGAAGCCGGCGGCGGTGAACTGGATAGAGGGCCGAGGGAAGTCGGTGGTGTGCGAGGCGGTCGTCGGGGAGGAAGTGGTGAGGAAGGTGCTGAAGACCACCGTCCCGGCCCTCGTCGAGCTCAACGCGCTCAAGAACCTCGCCGGGTCTGCCATTGCTGGTGCCCTGGGGGGTTTCAACGCCCATGCCAGCAACATCGTCTCGGCGATCTACATCGCCACGGGGCAGGACCCGGCGCAGAACGTGGAGAGCTCCCACTGCATCACCATGATGGAGGCCGTCAACGGAGGCCGGGATCTCCACGTTTCCGTCACCATGCCTTCCATCGAGGTACTGCATACGTTGTTACCATTATTTTTACAGCTCAGAAACGACGACACGTGAACCGAGAATCCATAGGAAAACATGCCCGTCGTTCTCGGCTGACCTGAGAACTTACGGGAGGCAGAGGAGAGGATCCTCCGCCGCCGAACATGGAGTTGGAAAACTAAAAATTACTGAATCTCGTCGTCGTGTTCAGACCTTCAGATCAATTTATTGGCTGTCTGCATGTTGTGTGTCCCGACAGGTGTGATACTGTCACTTTCAGCATTGTACGTTCATTAAATATTCTGACAATAACGCAGAAATTAGAGCTCCCCTGTCGTGATCTGCCAGTAATTTTGCATCTGATGGAACAGAAAATCATTTACGAGAAAAAGAGCAACTTGTAAAGCCCTGTATTGGATTCACCTCTTACATGTGTAATGCGACTGGAGTTTGATCAACCTAGCTCCCATTTTTTTACATCCTTGATGATCATTACGCTGCCGGATTTCAGGTGGGAACGGTCGGAGGCGGGACACAGCTTGCGTCACAGTCGGCTTGCTTGAACCTACTAGGAGTGAAGGGAGCGAGCAAGGACTCACCGGGCTCGAACTCGAGGCTGCTGGCCACCATCGTGGCGGGTTCTGTGCTCGCTGGCGAGCTGTCCCTCATGTCTGCCCTTGCCGCCGGGCAGCTCGTCAAGAGCCACATGAAGTACAACCGATCCAGCAGAGACATCACCAAGATTGGCTCCTAATCATGGACTTGTACTAACGCCGTGGATAGTTCAGTGGAGGAAGAGACAACATCATCCACGGAGCTCAACTGTTTAGCCTTTTTTTTTTTTAATTTAAAAATTTTCCCTTTTCCCCTTAATTTTTTTCCTTTTCTTTTTGTCGTTGTTTCTACTGTAAGGCATGTGAATGGGAAGAGCAGATCTGCTGCTTGTATTGGAAAAGACCGAGGACAAAGAGAGATCAGACAAGTGCAAGGTTGTCTGGTAGTAGTAGGGCTCTCCTCCTGTTTGAAATCTCAATCAAAGTTGTGTTATTCATCCACTTTAGAAACTCAGATTGTCTCACGTAAAGGTAATAAGTAGAATGGGATGTCACCAGAGACAATAGGTTTTTTCTTTTCCAGACATCTTCAAAGTCCACCATATATCATATATTAGTCTGTGATGAGAACATAATCAAAGTGGCCAAACGGTGTACCAAATTCTGTTCACTGTTCAATCAACAAAACTAGATATAGGGAGCAGGCGATGTCGTGATATAATTGGCATTGGCCTCTTCTTCTAACTTGCATCTAGAAAAAAAAAGAAACTGAGCCACATAATGTGGTCCTTCCATAACATTTACCTGAAGAATGCAGATCACATACTCTCTGGCACCCAGGGAGCTTTCTTAGGTCCTCAACAATCAGATAAATCAAAGCTTGGGGTTTGTTTTAGATAGTCAATCCCTCTTTCCATGCTGGGACCCAACCTCTTGCAAGTAATGCTCTGCATCTAAAGCAGCCATACACCCTGCAATGAACAAAATTCACGAGTGGCTGAAAGCAAACCATTAAAATCAAAGAGCTCATTTCCAGGAACTCAAGCCTCAAAAAATCAATCTGAATCCACTAGCTTAACCAGCTAGGGTAAGTTTCCACAGAGAGACACAGACCAGATCAGTAGATGAAGAACACAGTTCACTCAAGATCTACACACTATGGAAATGCATTTGATCTTGGACAGAAAATCAATCTAAAAACTCACTTTTTTTACAACTAAAATCGCTGCAGAACCTCCTAAAACTTCGTAATACTTGTCAAGTTACGTGTAATATTCAGCATCATTATTTCCTTATTTTATCAACTAATATAAGAGTAAATCCATGAGAGAGTGACATTGGGTTTCATCAGCATTGATAAGCTAATTACTATACACATCACCAGAAACAAAAATTGGAGCATATTGCTGTTTTTGTCCGACAATTGGAAGTCCTCATCCATACGGGTAGCTATGCCAGTGCAAATAAAGCAAACAAGTTTTACAAACATCCTATGTAGCAACCCTAAGAGAGCAAATTGAGTGATAGAGGCAATGAAGAGGAAGTTATGCCCTTCAACCCATCTTTTAATTGGCTCCAAGATTCCAATTTGACATAGTAAAAAAAAAGGATACGTGTCTTTGTAAAGCGATGCTTAATACTCAGCACCTTGCAGAACATAATAAAGAAATGCGCAAATGCGCAAGAGAAAAATACTAACCCGTGCCAGCAGCAGTAACAGCCTGCCTATACTTCTTGTCCTGAACATCACCAGCAGCAAAAACCCCACGGACGCTAGTCTGAGTTGTCCCAGGCTTCGTTATGATATACCCATCAGAGTCTAGCTCCAACTGCCCATCCAAAAACTTGGTAGCAGGCTCGTGCCCAATCGCAAAGAAGAGCCCAGAAACCTTCAAATCAGAAACCTCTCCGGACACCACATTCTTCACCTTCAGTCCCCCTAAAACCCCTCTCTCACCATCCCCATACGCCTCCAACACCACAGTGTTCCACACCACTTCTATCTTGGGGTTACTCAGTGCCCGGTTCTGCATAATCTTTGAAGCCCTGAACGCATCCCTTCTGTGGATGATGTATACTTTCGATCCATACTTGGTCAGGAAGTTTGCCTCCTCCATAGCCGAATCTCCGCCACCGATCACTGCCAGTGGCTTGTTCCGAAAGATAGGGGCAGCCCCATCACAGACTGCACATGCAGATATGCCACGGTTCCAGAAACCATTCTGCCCCTCACCTGAGCCCGGGAAGTTGAGCTTCTTTGCAACCGCTCCAGTTGCAACAATAACCGCATCAGCAAGGACAGTTTTTGATTCAGTGAAAACCTGCCAGCACGGGGAGTAAGTTCTACTAAAGCGCTGATAGATATGAGTTGTACAATGATGAAACATCTAACTCGTAGCACAAAAAACTCGGGAGAAATTCTATAGGCGGCACCGTTGAGACAAACACAAATGTACTGCACTTTATATTCTATAGATCTTCCCCGTCTTCTTCACAGGTTTCCTTCTTTTCCTTATAATCCATATCAAGTACCGATCTTTTCTCTCGAACTACCTTAAAAGGATTCGCAGAGAAGTCCACTTTGGTGACTGTCTCGGTGAAAATCTCGGTGCCGAAGCGGGTGGACTGGGCGCGGAAATGGTCGGTCAGTTCCATCCCAAGAATGCCTTCAGGGAAGCCCGGGAAGTTCTCGACGTCGGAGGTGGTGGTGAGCTGCCCACCAGGGGCGATGTCGTTGGCCATCCACCCCTCGAAAAGGATGGGCTTCAGCTCCGCCCTGGCGGCATAGGTGGCAGCGGTGTGGGCGGCGGGGCCGCTCCCGATGATGCAGAGACGGGTCTCGAGGGACTTCAGGTCGGCCATGGAGGAGGCGGCGGAGCCAGATGTGGCTGTGGTCGAGGCGGCCGCGGCGGCGGCGGTGGCGGCGGCGGTAGTAGCGAGGCCAATGAATTGGCGGGCTTTCTTGAACAGAGATGAGAGCTTTCTAGGGCACTGATTCATCGAAATGGCGAGCTGACGGATCGGAGGGGAAACGCTGTCGCTTTTGCGCGCGAAAGCGAGTTGGGCCCCGTCAAATCAAACTTTCATGATAAAAGAGAAAATATACATAAAAAAATGGAAATATTACTAATTCATCTTTTCAATCATACAAAATAAATTTTATAATAAATAATTACGAAAAAATTAAAAATGTAAATTATATACCGTTATATTTTTAATATTTTATTTAAATTAATAGAAAATTTATATTATAAAAAGTTATTTTAGAATATAAATTATTCAAATTCATTTTTATGAAACAATTATTTGTGTGATTTATACCAAATCTGAATCGTTCGAAACACGAAATATTTGTATATGGCTCAGGAATTTCGGACCACATGAGATGACAGGTTGTGCCTCAAGAAATGTCAAACTCTAGTTAAGGGCATATAAGTGTTATTAATTATTTCAAAATTACCACTCATTATCATATGTGTTAGTTCACTAGATTTCGATCTATTCGATACTAAACTGATAGGATACATTTGTAAATACAAAGATGTTTAGACAGAGAGTGGAAGTTGCATTGCGTTCAAAGCTTCACTTGGCAGTCTGGTTTGGAAGAAATCAACAAAATGACTCACTGATGATCTCCCGGCACATTTACAGGGTATAAGGTAAGGAAGGTCACAGGGGCACATTGAATTTCGACCGTGTTGGTAATAGACATTTCTTTAAAAAAAGTATTTATTATTATTTTTTATTTTCTTGTGGGGGTCCGTGTCCGGCGGTGCCCTTGCCCTCTGGGGACCGACCGTCAGGCCTGTCGACGCCGGAGGAATGGAAATGAACCTAGATCGGCCCATTGCAGCCCACTTGAGCTCTGCCGTAAGCTCGAGCAAGAGTGGGGCTTTCAGGATCTTCTACAATTCCTGAACGCTCCGAGCACACCCGATCATTCGTTTTCATATGTCATAGTATACGATTCGTGGTGCACATTGGGTGGAGAAGTCGCTTCAAAATCTTCGCTTTGGAGTAAAGAAGGTGAAAGATCCATCATCTTCTTTGCTCAGCTCGGGGACAGCTACTGCGGCTGCCACATCGGGCCATGAACGCCCTTCCAGACAGATTGGGCTGAGAAATCAGGTAGCATGTCTTCGCCCCCATCATCAAGTCACATCCTTTCTCCTTCATCCAACGGGGATTCCCAATCCGAGCTCGAATCCCAATCCCCGCCTCCGCCTATCTCGTGGCCGCTTGAGGACAGTCTATCCCTCGAATGGGTCGAAGACTTGATGTCGAAACTTGACTGGGCGTCGAGGAACCTCGCCCCCTCCGACCTTCCGACGCTGCTGCCCGTTCAGGTTTTCGACCGTTTGGTGCTCGTGGGGTCCAAGATCTTGCACAAGGAGCCCAACTGTGTGAGGGTCGACGGAGGGAGTAAGGTTGTGGTGGTGGGGGACGTTCATGGGCAGCTGCATGATGTCCTGTTCCTGTTGAAGGATGCTGGGTTTCCTGGTGACGATAGGATATATGTCTTCAATGGGGATTACGTGGATCGAGGTGCTTGGGGCCTGGAGACTTTCTTGCTCTTGTTGGCTTGGAAGGTGAGTTCCTTACTGGCAACTGACGAGAATCTGTCTGTCCCATTTTTAGCTTATTCCGATGCTGTTTATTATAATCTTTAGCTTATGCAATGTAGAATTGAAACAAAGGTTCTTGGCTTGTCCTAGAGCAGGTCAACTTTGTGGTTTTTCCCTAGAAATATCTGCTAATTCATGCCATCAGTCTTGCATATGTTCATCTTCATTACGTAGAAAAAATGGTCATGTCGAATTCAGGCTTTATGCTTGAACTGAAGCTCCTTTCCTATTTACTGTTCACATTACCCTCATCAAATCTATAGTATTTTAATTGGAGCATAAGTGTTGGGCTTGATCATTGAAGTACTAGATGTTTCACAACATAAAAGAACCTCATTAATGCTATCTTTCCTACTATATGGAGGAATTTTCTTATCACCTATCTTGCTGTTTGGCAACTGTCTTCTGGTCCTCTTATAATAATGAGGTTGACTTGAAATTTGCCTAGATTAGATACGTGTCTTATTGATTTCAAATCCAGAGGATTAATCATGAATATGCCTTTAGATTTATCTGTCGTGTCCCATCTGATATTACTGTGTGATAGTGAAGAATTCCTAGTGAACTTTTTATGTCATCTTTTGGGAATTGCCTTATCCAACAAGATGCAATATCCTGATAAAAGAAAATTAATTGCTTTATCCTCAAAATCCATTTTTTCGGCTTATCTTGTTGTTAATGCCTTTTCCATTTTTATCAGCTTTTGTAATGAATATTGCCCTTTACAGTAAGAAAAGCATTGTGGTTTATTGGAATGATATCTGGTGGATGGCAGAAATCTTACATTTTCTCAACAAGAATTTGTTCTTTGCCAGGTTTTTATGCCAGAAAGGGTGTATCTTCTTCGAGGAAACCATGAATCAAAGTACTGCACATCAGTCTATGGCTTCGAGAAAGAAGTTATGACAAAATACGGGGATAAAGGAAAGCACGTGTATCGAAAATGTCTAGGGTGCTTCGAGGGTCTTCCTTTAGCTTCCATAATTGGAGGGCGAGTTTTTACAGCACATGGAGGGCTTTTTCGTGGCACTCCGGTCATATCATCGAAGAGATCAAAGGGGAAGAAGAATCGTCGGGTAATCCTCAATCCTGAGTCAAATACTGCTCTCTCTCTTGGTTCAATGGAAGAATTGTCTAAGGCAAGGAGGTCAGTTCTTGATCCTCCATGGGAAGGCTTGAATCTGATTCCTGGTGATGTATTATGGTCTGATCCTTCTATGATGCCTGGCCTTTCACCGAATAAGGAGAGGGGCATTGGGCTATTGTGGGGACCTGACTGCACAGAGGAATTCTTGAAGCGGTATCAATTGAAGGTGGTTGTTTTCACAGATGTTTACTATATATGTTAATTTTTTATCCGCTGATATGCTCTTAGTTGATATTGAAGAGCTTAATTGGAATCCAGTGGTCTACATTCTTGGAATGGTATAAACTTAAATCTTAAGCATGGTGTTTATGTGATGACTTAAGCTAAAGTACTTGAATGTGCATTTCAATGAATGAATATTTAAGATAATGCCATTCTACATTTAGTGTTAAAGTTGGTGGTGAGAGGGAGATGGCTGTTTTGCTTGCAAGGGTAGGGTAATTACTTTTGATAGAAGTAAGAACAGCAAAGAGAGAAGAAAAGGAAGATTTACTTTGTGTTCTTTGGGAGGTAAAATATTTCCCATTTGGATAGTTGCAAATTTGATTAGAAGGCCTAAGGTTCCAAATGTGATTCTGGGGTATGATCTCTAATGTTCCCTATGGGAAGGCCTGTGGGAAGCCTCTGGTACTTTAGTGCCTTTTATCTTCATAGAATGAGCCCTTTGATTTGCTATAGAATTTAAAAGTTTTTAAATAAAGTTTATCCTTCTCTTTAGTGAAAAAAATGTTTGATGTCTCTTTGAGAAAACAAGATTGAGCTAATATGGGCAATGGTGTCATTTCTTAATAATTGATTGTCTCCAAAAAGTACATTGAGTGTTCCCACTTGTGCAGAGGTTTTCAATTATTAGGAACCCCAAGGAGAGTTGCATTGGACAAACTTTGGGTTCTTTCAAATTCATGTTACTGCTCTCCTCATGAATACTTAGAATCTGCATGAATGTAAATTATTTGGCCTCCATCTGATATCGAGGCTATTCTTGGCCCCCTTTTTTTATTTTGTTATTTGGCCCTCCCAGTTAATTATTAGATCACATGAAGGGCCTGATGCAAGGGAAAAGCGACCTGGCCTTGCAGGAATGGACCATGGCTACACCATAGATCATGTCGTGGAGTCGGGCAAGCTCATCACTCTCTTTAGTGCTCCTGATTATCCTCAGTTTCAGGTATTTCAGTCTCTTCTTTTATGAATAACATATGCCTGCTAGCATTTGTGCAATGCGGAAGAACATGGGAACTGTCCCGTGGATTTATTACTGACACAAATGATGTGCTTTCCTTTACCTTGCTAGGCAACTGAAAACAGGTACAAAAACAAAGGGGCATACATTGTCTTGGAACCTCCAGATTTTGACCCAGAGTTCCACAGTTTTGTAGCAGTCACTCCGAGACCAAAGGTATGCGGTCGCTGTCTCTTCCCTTTTTGATAACTTAATGAAATAGAGTTGAATTTTTACTTTTCGTGTGCTACGAAATTCAATGAGTGTTATGTAACCTGTCATGCATTGGGAATTTTTTTGGTGAAATTCTTTTGAACCAAACCAAAGCCTTTTCACAGTATCGGATTCTCAGTTTCTAAGGTCTGAAAATGTGGGTTTCTGTTGACACAAATGGTTTTCCAAAGTCATCCGATGAGTGAAGAGACATTCTTTGCTCATAATATGCAGGCTAATCCCTATTACGATTTTGAGGAGGTAATTGATTCCGATGAAGATCTTGATTTAGCTTCAATGGTCTCTGCCTCCTGAGGACTCAGAAGGCAACCTCCATTCGGAGCTTTGTTACTTATCAAGCTTATGCCCTGTGGATTCTAGCTGCTCAATTGGATTGTAGTTTCTTGCGCAAGCTATAAGTCAAGCCTCAGAAAGTGTTGTAGAATAAAGACATGTCTTTGTTGTTAGCACAGGGAATTGTCATATTGATTCTTTTTATGGTTTTGAGACAGTAATACCTTTCCATTGAACTCCATTATAAGATATCAAATATTGGACTGGGAAACTTCAGAAAGTTGAGACGTGGAGCAGCTCCTTGTTTGGGAAACTTGCTGCCGGGTGAACAGCTTGGGATTACCTTGCAGGACCATTAAAACGAGCAAGCTGAGCTAACAAGGTTAGCTCTCGCATTCATACCTGTTATTGGAAGTGGCGTGCTAAGTGATGGTGCTCCATTGATTGGAAGCATGATGAGCTTATAATTATCAAACAGCATTGGTTAGCGAGAAGGCTTTGTTTATTAGATAACCTGGGAAGGAGAAGATATCAGCCCTTATAGACAAGCATTCGTCTGTAGTAGTCTTGACCTTCTTTGTTCTCGGTTAATGACTAAGCAGTCCCGTCTCTGAGTATCAGTGGTTCTAGCATCTGATACTCGGTAGGCAACTTTCTCGAGCTTTTCTTCATCTACGCATTTGATGAAGCACAGGAAGTAAGGATCCAGAGGGTTCAGTCACGACTTTTTGAAGTGGGGCTCACAAGTTAACATGCTCTGTCACGTCCACAATTGTGACATATACCATAAAAAGTTCTCGAGGACCCCATTGAATCATGCAAAATCGAACTAATCTGGTTACAGAGAAAGGTGCCAAGGATAGTACAAACTGCCGACTTTCGGAATTGCAGGCCTTTGCGTTGCATCCATTATGTACTCGTATTAATGGCATTGGCGGACATTAAAGAGGAGGATGGCGCGGTACTGTGGGGTCAGCTGTCGGTGCGGAGGCCAGCCGATGCTTCCTGCTGTGGACTCAACCGCCATTCAAACGCTCCCCATGAGGTACAGACGACGGTGGTGGGGGACTTTCCCTCCGCCTGCCCGTCCTCCTCCTCCACCATGGCTCTCTCCACAAACAAAAAAAGGATAAATATCAATGTACCCTTGAAGAAGGACCCCTGCTGAGTACTCTTTCGTCACCCTTCCTCTCAAAAGGTCTTTACTTTTTATCAGGTCGGTGAGGTTCAAGCCCTCCCCTCAGGTTTGAGATCTGGGAAGTACTGTTCTGTCGATCCGCTCGATCCATTTTGCATTCCGATCTTAGGTTGGTTCCTGGTTGCTTCTTTTTTTCTTGGATTAACGAGTACGTGGATGCTTTTGTTTCTTTCCGGAACGGACATTGACGTGGGGTTTGATCGAGCGGGAGGGATGGGAGTCCTTAAGGACAAAGTATGAAAGTGGACAAGAAAGGACAGGACATGAGTCTAGTTTTCCCTAATATCTTAATGATTCATCCTTTTTGCCCATAACAAATAAATCGCAAAATTATCATTTGATTGCGAAAGGTGAAAACAGAGACATCGACAGTGTCCAAATCCAAACCCAACACGTCTCTTGGGGCCTTCCTAGTGATTTCTTCGGTTTTAAGTCTGATTTAATCCGTCGTCCAGTTTCTTGCTGCAGAGCTGTGCGGGCATGTCCATAAATTGGCCTGTTTCTTTTCTGTTCTACAGAGATCTTCTCCAGAAGAGCAGGTGGAGACATCCCTCGGAGTAAACATGCCATATATTGTTATCAGGGTGTGTCACCATTACACCTGCCATCTTATATTCATGATGAAGATGAACAGTAGTCAAACGGTTCCTAGTTACGAGTCGTCATAGTACTACTACGCCTCTTCTCCTGCCTGCTTCTTGTCATTTTGGACGTATGAGACCTGCTGAGTTAATGCTTGGTAACAGACTGTTGGTGAACATATTTCACTTGAATCGAGTTTGGTCACGAACTTTCCTCAATTTGCGAGCTTTGTTATGTTTCAGTGAATAAAAAAATTCATTCTGGCCCCCTTTCCTCTTAAACTTCTTACGAGTTAGGCAGCTTACGTGGGTTGCTTTTTGAATTCCCTTCCTGTTCATTGCTGTGCATTATATTTTAGAACATCTTTTCTACTCGGCGCAGATGCAGAGAAACACTCTCCTTTTCGAATAGGATAGTTCCACTTGCCGTTCACATTGCACAGTTCAGTCCCACACAGGTATATTTTATCTTTGAATCACTTTAATGCCATTTCAGTTCCTGCACTTACCCTCTTCTTTCTCGGGTTAAGGAGCGGAGAATAGTTGACTTTTTTGATACACTGCAAAGATGGGCTTCTTGGATCTTTTCGTTGTTGCTTCGATGCCTGTGCTCAAAGTGCTTCTTGTGACGGGACTTGGGTTATACCTCGCCCTCGATCATGTTGATGTCATGGGTGAGTCCACGAGAAAGCAACTGAACCGGGTAAGCTGCTCAGTTCTAATATCCTGGATACAAGAGATTACAGTACAGGAACTTCTCCTTTGTTAAGACAGGGATTTTTTAAGTGAAATTGAAATTCTTGTTGTCCATGATCAGATAGTATATCTGGTATTCAATCCAGCGCTGGTTAGCAGCAACCTCGGCAGGACAGTCACTTCGGAGAGTATTCTTCTCTTGTGAGTTTGGTTGACGTGGATGGTCGTGAAAATTCAACCATTTATCTTCATTAAGTACGGAAATCTCAGTTCATCTAATTCTGTATCCCGAATAAGCTTTGTCTTAACCTATCATTAGGTGGTTCATGCCGATCAACATCCTTATCACTTTTATCATCGGTTCTGCATTGGGATGGATACTCATAAAAGTCACACGAGCACCACAACATTTGAAAGGCCTCATTTTGGGCTGCTGTGCAGCGGGTAATGCTTTCTTCGATGGAAATCGTGTCTTTCTTAAGTCAGAGTTTAACATAAAATGAGAAGTTATAGAAAATGAGATTATCCATTCATGTTCTTCTTAAATTGAAATTGAACAGGAAATTTGGGAAATCTGCCCTTAATTATCGTCCCAGCAGTATGCAAAGAGGAGGGAAGTCCATTTGGAGATCCAGACGTGTGCCATGCCAATGGAATGGCTTATGCTTCACTGTCTATGGCTGTATGATCCACAATAACTATCGCATTTTTGCTATGTGAAAAGTGAACTGATTCTTCCGGTTGTTTAGGTTGGAGCCATTTACTTGTGGTCCTACGTATACAACATTGTGAGGGTCTCTTCAAGCAGTGCCCATGGAGGACTGAAGACAGATGAGTTGACTGAGGATGCAAAATCTGCTATCGAGACACCCAAGTCAGTTCAGGAGTGCACCCAACCGCTTCTTTCTCCGGAAAAGGATGCTTCCTACGAACTGATGCTTCCTTCGACCATTTCAGAGACAAGGGGTCAGGTTGCCTTCACCTCCTCACTGTAGACGATCCATATCTAAGATAATTCTGTGATTTAAACTTCCATCTGAATTACTTGGAACTGTAAACCATATAATATAGGACACAAGGAGATTTGCAGCTATGCCCCTTGACTCCGACAGTTTGATGTTTAACAAGGTTCCTGATGTCAGGTTTCGGCATGGAACAAAGTGACGCAATGCCTAACAATGATTATGGGAAAGATTAACCTGAGATCTATGTTAACGCCATCAACTTCCGGAGCAGTAAGTTCCTTCTTCTATATTTTTGTCTGGTGGCTTTATTGATAAATCTATATATTAAATGTTATGGTGCAGATTGTTGGATTTGCAATTGGCCTTGTGCCCTTCATCCGAAATCTGATGATTGGAATCAATGCTCCCTTCCGCGTCTTTGAGGATACAGCTTCTCTGCTCGGGTAATTACAATTAGACTCCAGCATCAGCTTCTGAGTCACCTTTGAATGAGCCGGTTTTGAGATTAATCCCTCCAAGTGAGCTCATTGACGATAAATATTGATAGTTTCACTCCTCTTGAAGTTATTTCATCCAGTAGATTTCTACTTTGCGATATCCTTCTCGGTTTCTAATTCTTCTTTTTCAAATAATTGTTCAGGGGTGCAGCTATCCCTTCAGTTACTCTGATTATGGGAGGCAACCTTCTTAGAGGTAAGTGAGAAAAGATCGAAATTCAACACCAAGAATCTTAGCTAGTCCAATTTTTTGGTGGTCCTGGTCCTAACATATGTTCCAAACGCACATTCAGGGATAAGAGTATTGGGTATCCAGCCGTCTGTGGTTGTTGGAGTCATAGCAGTTCGATACATTTTTCTGCCTCTTATTGGGATAGCTATTGTGAGAGGCGCTCTTTATCTCGGCTTAGTTCGCTTCGATCCGCTCTATCTTTTCATCTTACTGCTGCAATATGCACTCCCTCCTGCAATGAATATAGGTAAAAGCTTACTCAAGTATATTCGGAGTAAACATATCTTCATATATTAGGCCTCACTTTCAGAATTTTTTTCGCTGTTGAATATTGGTGGTTCCCACAGGCACCATTACGCAACTGTTTAGAGCAGGGGAGAGCGAATGCTCGGTTGTTATGTTCTGGACTTATGCCCTGGCTTCGGTAGCACTCACGCTGTGGTCAACCTTCTTCATGTGGCTAGTGTCTTGACCTGAGTATCCCGTGTTATCATAACATATGCAATCTAGCGTTAGATTGGTTGATATACTTTTTCTCGAGGATATCACAGATGTGTATATTTATTTGTTCAGTTACCCAATAATCATGAAGATTTCAGCTATCAATGGAATGAGAGATCTCCTCGTGTTGACTATGGACTTGTCTCAACTCCTCTTATTTGCTTATTGTTGGCTTTAACGAGTGCAGTGACAACAGAATATAGGAATAAATAATAGCCCAACACAAGCAGAAGCGCACTAACTTGCTGAAAAAGGCATTATACGAATGGACCATTCTGGTCAAGTTCGAACGCTCTGATCACATCCAACAGATGTTCAATTGCGTATTGCACATGATCAGAGGGCCTGGTTGATTAACCTCATCCTCATGCACCGTGTGCACAGACTCAGTGGTCCCTCAGAGACCTGGGCATTTTGCATTCGAGCTCGCCTTGAGAAGCTTTCATAGAATCTTCAGCTTAAGATCGCTGTGCCCAATTAGAGCTTTGTGCCTCTCGAAGAGGTCTCCCAGTGCCTGAATGAACCGACTGTGCACTTCATTCACCTGGGAAGGACAGATTGCAGATCAAATATGAACTAAGCATATAGCATATTCATAATTGAGCCTCTAACTCATATTAGGAGAGACAATGCATCAAATAAACTGAGTATCGGATCAAAAGGGCACACTATTCAATAAATATCGAGTCTTTTTTCTTCATACAAATGCTTTACTCTTTTGAGACCAAAGAGCAAAATAACTTGTATAAGCCTGCAAGTACCTCTTCCATGGTGGGTTCTGTGTTTCTCTTCACCTCGATTGGTCTCCCAACCACCAAATGCATTGTGTGTCGGTAAGGCAAAGGAGATCTGCAAATCAATGAGAGGAGAACCAAATGTTAAGTAACATATATGTCGCATTACCTTCACGTACACCATCACAACCTTAAATTTTTGGATTTGCAAATTGCCAGTGAGTAACTTCAAGGAGAGATCCATTCAAACAAAAGTCAATGGGTCAGAAATACCCGAATATTCCCCAGAAGAAGATTGGGGTGAACTTGATCGCTCTAGAGAACTGCAAATACAACTTCCCACTGGGCTTCCACCACTTGTAGACATTTGACTGCAGCATGATAAAAATTTGCACGAAGCGCAAGGCAAAGAAATATCACTTATCATGTATACAAGAGAAAATTTGCGTTAACAATTAAAACTTAGCAGGACCAAGAAGGGAAAAATATTGAAACAATACCTGACCAAAGCAGAAAACCGGAACCAGGGGGCTGCCCATCTCCATGGCAATGCGAACAAATCCTCTTCTTGATTTGAGGAAAGCAATCTAAAGGACAAAGCACTCTGTCTAAGTCGAGGAATAGAAACTCTATGAAGTCATGAAGATACAGGAATACTATAAAAACCGAGATATAGGCAATCTAGAAAGTGGTCTCGTTTTTCTCGATTCTGATTCTGAATGGGGGAAGAGTTGCAGAATGTTACTAACCTCCAAGCCCCGCTCCATGTGGAAGGTCTCTTGCACGCCACCTGGTATAATTACACAACTATAGCCCGCTTCCAAGAGGGAAATGAAATTTCTCTTTGTTGCTGGAGTGAGACCCAACCATGTCCATATGTGCCTTAGAAATGGTGTCAAGAATACCTACGAATTTTCCTTCTAATATAGATAAGAGAGCAGACATAAAGGGATCATAAGATTTTGTGAGGTTGAAGATGTTAGGGATAGAATTATCTTACAGCACTGCTGGCAAGAACTTTGATTTTTGGAAGGGGCATAAAGCCAGTGAGATCAGCAAGTGCAACGACACCAATTGGCAAAACTGAGTGTGGTTCATATCCAAAGACTGCAAAGACATGAACTATGATTGCACTACTTATTATGGATAATAAGCAACAGATAATGGTGCACATGGCACTCTGGAAAGGGAAACAGACCAAACACAAAATTAGTTATGCCAATCCCAATCAATATATTTTTGCAGGTGTAAGAATTTTGTCACGACAATAAATCGTTGGAAATTTCAGTTAGAAGTGTTTACTTCAGAGCATAGAATGAAGATATTACATCAAGACTCTCATTGATCGATGGATTGCAAGGGGCTATCTAAAGCTATTGAAACAGTTTATTTGTCCTGCCTTCTAAACACTTCTGCAACTGGAAAATCAAACTTGAAAAGCCTGTACCAACTCAAGTAATTTGGTAGTTCCGGCTATAAGACTGAGGCATCTTACAATCATGGTCTTACTGCCAGAACTTTTCGAAGTTATCCTTGAATCTGATGACAATAACATCCGGCCCCTATGCTCAAATCAATTGGAAGTCAACTGAAAGAGCCAAACTAGAGCAATTCATGCAGGCGGCTTAGAGGAAATTCTTCAAAACACTCACTCACTCTACAAACCAATCCTCCACTGATACAACAGACTATGACAAAAGAACTGAAACTGTACCATAAGCAGTGTTAGGATCAAAAGCTTCCATGTCCTCAACGTGTAGAGAAACCGGAAAATAACTGCAAGCATGTCTGCATATGTACCTGAAAAAATAAAAGATATATGAGCACATACTCAACCATGATTCAGCGAGGACAAAACCTAAAGCATATTATCAACTTACCCTGACAATTTTCGTCCCATTTTGCTTCTATCATCAATTGGGATGACCATAAAGACTGCGAGCAGTCCGAGCACACTGCACAAACAAAATCCAATAGAAATTCAGAACATTCTCATGGACAGGTATTGCGGTTCATTTCACTTCAATGGAGCCCAGAGAGACATGAAGATAGAGAGAAAGAAATGACGTGATGGACAGTGAGAAAGAAGGAAACTAACAGGAGTGCCTTGGACGGAGAGAGGAAGAGGAGACTGACAATGACCAAGGCGACATTAAAATGAATTGCACCCAACCAGATCGCCAGAGCAGCTAAAGTGTGGCAGATGTTCGATGATGGGAACTCTTCCTTCCCATTGAAAACTCTCATAGCCTTATTCGCATCTTGCTGATCCTCTTGATGGTGGTTCTTGATTTTCTCCCCCAAGTCGAATGCCATCAGAGATCAACTCAAAACCCACCAAGGAAATAGGGGGGAAAAGGCAAAAGAGAGATCCGCCTGAACCTTCTGCCTCGTCCTATTGATCTGCCACTGCATGAGCTCAAAGGGTCTACTTTACGACGTAAACAATTGAAAAGAGTGAACTTTTATCAACCTCTGTCGGCATCGCCCCCTGTCGCGCTGTTTTTCTTTCGATTCTTTTGTTCAAGCCCCCCACGACGATCTTATCAACTCACATGCTCACGCTGCCAGATGCAGATCGGTTCGCCCAATATTATACTCATGATAACGACGAATGATAAATCTGAATAAAATAGAATAATGGCGGGTAAAAGAAGGGGAAGGTGTTAGCCGACGTAAAAGAAGCAGAGGCGCTGATTCTGATAATGGTGGGTCTCTGCAACGTAATGATTCTCCCGGGAGCCCGCGGATCCAGCAGAGACTGATTACGTCCATCATCTACCGTCCATATATCCAGGCGGTTGATGCACCGGTTTAGTACAAGATTTGTAGATATCCCTACCGATGCGAGTGCCTATATTTCACCCGAATGAGTGATTATGGCAAATGGTGTACATTTAAAGAGGCTCAAAACTTGGGGCATTAATTACATCACATGGGACCTCCAAAGACATGACAAGTAAGATCGTATATCTCGGAACCAAATTGAATGTAAAACACAAAATTTAAGTTAAACAATAGGATCAACAATCAAAGATCGTGAGAAGGTAGAAGATGGCTGCTGCTGACTGCTAGTGAGGAGGAAACCGACATGTTCTCAACTCTGAAAGCATCCAAACCATCCGCTTCTCCTCAGCAATGAACTCTTGCCTTCCCTTCTTCCCTTTGGCTCTGGAAGTGAGCACATCTTCAGGTTCTTATTGTCATTGGGAATCATTGTGGTATCTTTGCAGTCTCAATCTGTTACTGCTGCACCTGGCTCTGAGTCATTATTCCCAACTTTCTCGGTTGACAGGGCAACAGTAGAGGTCGACTTGGATTTGTTTGCAGCATCAATCTCCAAGCCGATCTGTTAAAACGGTCTCATAGAAGTTTGTCTTGTCTTGAAACACTTGATACTGACTGTTAAAGTAGTTAGAGCAAGCTGTAGCACTCGTTCCTTGAGCATTGCAAGCCGCTCCATCAATGTGCGTTTATGTTGGACTTCTTCCATGGCAGAGGAGACACTCTAGCATTCATCGTGAGGCTCGACTTTCCCTGTGACAAGATCGTTTGGAGGCCTTGCTGACAGGCCGTTCCTCTCCTCCAAAACCTGCATCTGCCAAACAAGTTCATCCACATACATAGTGTTGAGGTTGATTCACCATATTCGGGTCGTGATTCTGCATCTGTTGAGGTGCCATTTAAGTCAAGCTTGGGTTGCTTCAAGGCTATGGATGTCTTCAAGAACCTGCATAAAGTTTGAATCCAAGCGTAGCGGCCTGGATCGACCCTCCAATGCTTAAGTGAATATACAAACAGAATATAAGGAAGAAGAGAGGATGAGAGTGTGGCCCCCAGGGGAGAGCCTATATGTGTATGTGTGTGAGGAGAGAATCCCCTCACCGCACTTCACCTGTAGGTGTATCTATGGAACATACGTTGGGTGACCCAGAGAAGTAAGTTGTCAATCTTTGGGCTGGAAGGCCAATAACTGCTGTCCATATCACATAGAGACTTCGATTCTTCCACCAATCAACATTTCAATGAGCACATGTATTAACAACTCATAAAAACTCATATTCTCAGAGGGCACCCTGAACAACTATTTGGCATGTTTATCTTACCAGTTGATCAGGATGATCAAGCCTTTGGAGTACCGGAAGAATGCTAGCAGGTTTCTGGTCTTCTTCATGTTCTTCCATGCCTCTAAAACTGTTGCTCAGTTCCGCCTCGAGGTGCTGATGTAGTCTTATTTCTCTGTCACCTTGAGATGAACTCATCTATCTGTACAGCAATTAAATTCATCATTAGAAATTCACGTAAGTCCAAGTCCAAGTCCAAGCGCTCGCCATTTGCAGCCAACTAATTGCAGAGAAAGAGATCGAAAAAATTGCAAATGTGAACTGAAAATGCAGACTTGGAAGGCAGAGAATTTAATGAGACCTACGTATCAATGACTCCTTTCTTCTCTATACAGATAATGTAACATAACATGGATGGATATATCGCATACTTTCTCACCCTTAGCAAGCTCTGATTCTGAGCTTCCATGCCCTCCTGTTATTTTCCTGAAGAACTTTCTTGTATTCATATACCAACTTTCGGATCACTCTTGATCGAGGAATTGACGATCGGACGGCAACTGGTGAAAGAGTAGATTAGAGTTTCTCATATACCAGTTGCTGTGGACAAGGACGAGAAAAGGCCACTCCTGGACGTGAACATCCTTTCCTGCTCCAACCATCAAGACCATTGAGAGAAGGTTCTCGTACATAAGAAAGATTCAGTCGCGCGATCCAGTCATCATCCAGTACTTTTTAAGTTCCTTGATCGATTCAATCATTATCCAGTTTGATTATAGACACGACACCGCCTGAACTCGGAATCAAGACCCACACTCTCATACCAAAACTTGTTATTTCCCGGCAAACTGGATCATAAAAATCTGCTCTGCAGAAGGGTCAGCAACCTCAACTTGGGAAAACTCATCTGCTTCCTCACATCTCCTCGATGATGTTTTTCCGGAGGACTTACCTCTGATTGTCAAGGCAGATTGACTCCACCAGGCAAACTTATACCAGAGCAAATGGAATTTGCACGCCTACAAGGAAATTAATCTTTATAAAGAATTAACCGTACAAGTGAATGATCATTTACAGTTATGTGACATCACAAGCGCTATCAAATCCGTCTATACATAGCACTTGGTCATGACCAAAAACAAATAATTCTGGATATCGCATGCCTTTTCATCAGAGGGGACCCTAGAGTTGTATCTCACATATGGGAACATTGCAAATGTCAACAGGCATATAGAGTTGAAGACCTTGTTTAAAAGTGTCTCGAGGCAATGATAAGTTATGGATGCATGATCAGCTTAGAGACCTAGGCCAATAAATTGTTTGAGGAGAAAACACCACATGAACAATTTCCCGGCCAAGATCTCTAAGTTGACCATGCATCCATAGCTTATAATTGTCCTGAGACACTTTAGGACAAGGTCTTCAATTCTAGACACCCGGTGACATTTACTATCTTCCCACATGTGAGATGCAACTCCAAGACCTCCTCTGATGAAAAGGCAGGAGATACCCAGAAATATTTGCTTTTGTTCATGATCAGTTGCTTCTGCTCAATAATGAATATTGTACATGGCAATTACAGGTGACGAATTTTGATGCTACAAATAGCCATCTCTACGATCTTGCTCTTCTGCTTCCTCGTTTGCAATCTGAACAGATTTGAACCACAAGAATGCCTGTATTCAAGAAAATTGATCGATCATCAACACAGTAGTTTCATGAATTGAATCAATGATTAGTCTGAAATTGAGACTTACCGAGGTGGGTATGCCAGTAAATGCAAAGAACCCGAGCAGCGGAGCATAAAAAACATTGTCTGGATTCAAAACTCCGAAAGCTGGCCTCTGATTTACATACTCAAATACTGAACCTATCTGCATAGTCAAACATATCGAAAATGAGATGATCAGTTCCATGTATGGAAAGGTTGTCCGTGACTAAAAGCAAGAGCTCAAGTTTCCAGTAAACAACTTCAACGTTTGCATAGTGCACTTCCATATATTTTCCTTTCCTGTTGCTCTTCAAGAACAAAGGGGAAGATTGAATACTGTAAAACCAAAAAAGTTCCTCACCCTTAGACCAAAGAAAGACTTACTGCCGCAATTGCAGTCACTGCAGAGGCAAGTAAATAGATAATGAACGGGATCTTGAAGCTTTCCTGTGACCCAGTCCCTTGTCCCTCATCTCGAGCCCATGGGGGAGGCTCATCAACATCAGGCTGAGCCCATGATGGGAGGGTCTCTTCCGATTTGTTCGACTCTGCAGACCCCTTGGTGATGGCAGATACATGAAACTGACGGGATAATCCTCTCTCAAGACTTTTGCGAGACTTGGCAGCTGGAAAATCCTGAATCTTTGGACTAGCACCGAGGAACGGCTTCGTGAACCGCTGACTTTGCCTCGGAGAGCCATAAGCAGTATATATATTGCAAGGACAGACAAATTCCATAACAATTCACCTGCTACATCCGCAGGTTTCAATCTTTGATTAACATTTTCCTGACTAAGTAAACAAAATGGCAAAAATAGCACTTCTTTCCAGCAAACACAATAAAACTGACTTCAAAATAATCCTAACTCAAGACCAATTCATCATCCGAGCTTAAATCTGGTCCTTAAAGCCATCTCACCATCATCAATCTCAGATTTCCACGCACATAGACATTCATAAGAAGAACTAATCAGGAAGACTGCGAGGCGATGAAGACAATTACCAAGATGGGTCTTCGGATCTCCTTCAGATGGGTCTGCTCGGTTCCAGAGATAAGACTGAGCTGGCAGGTGGAGACTCAAGTAGTTGAGGAAGAGCAGATAAGGGAGACGTGGAGGAGAAGTCTTCTGCGGAGAAAGTGATAACTGTGGGCGGGCTCACCACAGCGCAGTCATGCGGCCAATCATATTCTATGGATGGGCCGAATGGGCCCATTTTGATTTGCGGCGCATCCATCGCAACCGTTTTAGTCATGGATTTTAAAACCGGACCGGCTGGCGGTTCGCCCGGGAACGGCCATCACCGGTCCGCTTTCCAGAATAAATGAAATTACATTGTAAATGCAGTCAGCTCCGATTGAACCGGCTAATTCTCTATCAAACCGACTTACTAAATTGAACCATGGTAAAACCGGCTAACATAAAATTAAAAAAATATATTATAATATACTTATTTTATTATATTTATATTTATATTGAACTTAGTGTTAATATGAATGTTATATTTAATATTTTTTGTTATAAATTAGTGTTAAATTATAGTATTATATCAATTTATTTGTAATATTATTTATTAAATATACAATTTGACCAATTGCAACTTCAATCTGACCTATAAACCTGTGAATCTATGTCAGTTTCAATTTTAAAAACTATGATTTTAGTAGATGTATGGTTGCTCAACTTTTAACTTTTTTGATGCTTTGGTACTCATAAAACAACTTTTGTTCATTATCATCTTCCACATCGGATCGCTGTTCTATTTTGGTCCATTCGGCACTGGCCGGATGGTAACGCCGGATGAGAATCTTCTCCCATGTCGAGGTCTACTTGGCTTGCTAGGTGGGATCAACGATGGCCCGTGTGCAATTCACTAGTGAAATTCTTAACTAATTATCAATTTTTTTTACTAAAATAAAATTTTACAATGGAGATTGTTGTTCGTCATATTCTTTATAATATCAAATTATAATAAACTTTACTCAAAACAAATGGTATTTGGTGATAAAAAAACATTATCATTTGATGGGATACGGCCATCTTCCGCCTCAAGGTCAAACTACATATAGATAGAAAGTCGAACTCGTCTTAGTGTTGGCCCATCACGTAATATCATCGATGTTTATGCTTTGCTAGGGGAGTCAGATAAACCAATCGAGGGTTGCCCCATTCCCACAAGGGATTTTTTTTTATACCGGTGTTGTTCGGTACTGTAACAATTTATTAATTAATCAAATAGTTTATTATACAGTTTAAAGTATATTAATTAAACTTTAAATATTAACTCTTAAAAATTTTAAAATTTTAATCTAATTTATTACATATTATTAGTTTACTAGTGATTCAGTAAAAAAAATGTTTAGGTGGCTTGCCAATCTTTTATTCTTTTATTGCTGGGGAGAATCACCAAAAAAAAGCAAAAGAGAGAAAATGATGGGGAATCATTGCTTTGATGACAATACATCTCAACCGATTCCTCATCCCGTGTCATGAGTCCATGAGAGCATTTGCACCTCATCAAAATTTTGCAGTAATAATTACGTTGCTCCTTTTCTTTAATAATAATAATAATAATAATAATTTGTTATTTATTTTTAAGGATAATCTTTAATAATATTTTTCTTTAATAATTATATTTATTTTTAAGAGTCACCTGTTAAATGTTGACTATAAAAATGGTTAGTGTTACTTGACTTGCAAACTCCTCTACCAAAATCTTTATAAACTAACTAGTTCATATTAAACTTAATCTGTCCATTAAGAATAAAAACTTTATTAATATTGAATTTCTTCTAATTAAAAAAAATCTCGAAATTTGGACATTCCATGAGGAAGAGTACATTAATTGGCTCAAACTCAAAAGAGGTTAATCTTTTTTCAGCAGATTAATGCAGCACTTAGTTTCGTTCTCTTTTTAACTTTTGCAGGTAATTAACATGAGTGCTAATTATTATGTTTAATCATGATCAATTTTACCTTGGAAATGTGGAGAAATGAGGAAATTATTCACTTCTTTTTTTTTTGCACCGAAAAGAATGATGGAGTTATTTTTTGAGTTACCCAAGAAAAAGAGACATAAAAAAAGATTGTTATAGTAAAAATTCTATGTATATCAAACTTAAATCGTATATATTTAATGATAATTATTTTAGTTTTATATATGTTATGTTTTGTAATACACTTAAATTATAATTTTAATGGTATGCTGATATGTAGTTATTTACTGATACGGTATAATGATATGACGATAGTTGTTGACACGGTGAAATAAATTTGCTGACATGTAATATGACATTGTTAAATGATATATCGTAAATTATTAAAATTAAAAACCAAATATATTGTAAATTCGAATATGTATCACTAAAAGTACTATTTTGAAATAAAAAATTTGTAAAAAAAAAAGATAAACATGTTAAATTTCAAGTGTAATTTAAAAAATTCCACCACGAATAATTAAATACGTAAATTTTTTGTTATTGGTCGAGGATAATATCAAAGACCAATGCCCCTTTATCGGATCATTGCTGTATTGTCGCCTTTTGTAGACAAATCCGTACTATATATGAGGAAATTAAAGGGAGGTGATCGAACTATGATGCCTTTGATAGCCCTCCATTGCTGACCCGTTAATAAGCCTCCATGAATCCCGATCCAAACCACCAGCAATATTCTACCGTGCCTGTATGAGCTCTTTTTCCAGTAACCGCTCCAAAGCTTCTTCTGCAGATCCGATTGCGTTCGATCTTTCGACAGATAGCGTGTTCTTCTTCTCATCATATCTGGATGTTAATTTGCTCGCGCGCTTGCAGTGCTGTGCCATGGATGTTGACCGAATCAGTAGAGTAGGTCTAGGGGAAGGTTCTTCGAGAGGACGAGAGGCCAGCGCAGATCCAATTATTCTTCCTCGGAAAACTCCAAAACCATGGAAAGGGTAGCATGACGCAACCCGACTGGACTGACATGAATTGTAACTGTTAGATGGCATACATCTATCAAGACAATGGAAGAGTCGTCATGGATGATCACATGATTGAGAGCGGAAGGCTTTCCACAACACTCATAGAATAATAACTCACTAATAAATCTTATCATGAGAGTAAATTATGAGATATTTTAATATTAAATCGAGAATGATATATCATATTAAACTTGAAGATAGATCATATTGCTAGTTTCTTTGGAACATGAGGTGCTTTGTTTGCTGGATCTGGTCCCAACAGCCGAGTGCCCCGATACTTAGGTTTGTGTCTTGGGCTGCATTTGTTGTTTTCCATTGCCTGCCCATCTCGATCTTCGTTGTCTACACTTAGAATCAAAAGCCAAAATGGCCCCGTGACATCCCCTTTTTAGTTAAGAACGCTCATCATTTGTCTGCTTTGGTATATAATTATTGCCCAAGAACGAGTGCCAGTTCAATTAATAGCTGGTCGGACAGCTACTAAGCTAGTAAGCTTCGAATTGGCATATCGACACGGCATGTGTCCTCGACCACGCAACCTGTTTGATACACCCTTGGAATAGGGTTCTCGTGGAAATGAAACATTTCAATCCAGACAGAGTGTCACACACACTGCCAAAATCCCACGTAGATGCAATAAGGATGTTTTTAGTATATTTGTCCGATCATCTCAAAGATTGGTATTTAGTCTAAAACTCTCCATGATTAAGGAGATGTGTGATACCATATAGTCATCCCCATGGCTGTTCTAGGCCCTTTCGGGCCAATTCCAAGATAGATTTTCTGAGTGAGTTTCTAATTTTAATATTCAGAAGTTCAACGTATCTTTATCAATTGAAGTTTAAGTCGGATTGATTAATAAATTTCATAAAAATATGATTTTTTTATTTATAAAATTTAAATCCAATTATTTTATTCCCAACAAAAAAAAATCCAACTTGCAAATCTAATGCTGGTACATGATTGAGTTGGAACTTTCACAAAAAGCAAACTTCTCATAATTAGGAGGGATGGAATTAGATTTTTGAAATTACTCAATTTTTCCAACCTACAATTTAATGATATATGCACACATGGCTCCATCATGTGCGCACGAAAATTGGAGCTCAAGACAGAAGGATCACACTACGCTCAAGTGCTCCACATTGCTTTTAGTGGGCTATCTACCCCTTATTTAATTAACACACAATAATTTATTTATAATAGTGGATTCAAGGTGATTCTATCCCGTTAAATTCATAAAAAAAAATTATGGAATATTATATAAAATTTACTTAATTTTTAGTAAATTATCTATTTTCATCTCTTTTAGATAATATTTTTAATATCTTATGTGGTATTCACCATATATTACAATATAATTATGCCCATTTGGGTTATAATGTGTTTGTAATTTCATTTTTGGGTCATCATGTCACAGTAATTAATGCCTTGTCAGTTAGAATGATGAAGACTAATGATTTCAAATGATAATGTTTGGTTGTTGAGCTCAGGGTGGATCTCAATGCAATTCCTTTTCATTTAAGTGAGGTTCACACTCTCGATTGCAGGATCCACTTTTTTAGCTTGGTAGGTGGCTACTGTTGATTTGGCAAAACTGTGGAAAAATAAAAAGAGTAATGGTATCAATTATAAGTTGAGATATCTTGCACCGTTTTTATTTAAAATATAATTAATAAGAAAATGTATTATTATTAATATGAGATTGAGAGATACTGAATTCGATTATGATAAGTAGATCTGTAACTTATTTGAATCTTTCTTATTGTCTTGCTCATCTCGAGGGATGATACCTTTATTCAAGGCTCAAGCCACGTACAAATTGGGAGTCGAATGTAAAATTGAAACAAGGGAGGAAGCCAGAATAAGGCGACGCTCCGGTTCAGCCCCATGAAGCCAATTTACGGTGGTTGGGCGGGCACCCCCTCAACCTACAACCTTAAGCAGGTTTCAATCGAAAAACGGTGAGTCCCCTTCTAGGGTGAGAATTACTCATGGAATCGGATACCTTAAGTTCTCCCAAAGGAAGCTCCTTTTTCTCGAGCAATGTAGACTCTAAATATATATATATATATATATATATTCAATATAATAAAATTAATTTTTTTAAAAAAAAAAGGGAAAAGAAGAATGACTGCTTACTGTCAGAGTTGGGGAGAACACAGAATGATTCGATTCTAACGGTCCGAAGGAATCAGGGCCGGGCTCTGGTCTGGGTGGGTGGATTGGGCTCGCGGGGACCCACAATGCCCGGAAGTCGCGTCAACCCCCTCCGAGTCAACATTCAACCTAATCGTCGTACCATCAACAGATTCCAAATTCAGTCGTTCTGATCCTCAGTCCCCGTTACCGTTCATCTCCCTCGACTCCCACCGGATAATCCGGTTAACCCTAGGGACGGGACGAATAGCAAGCGCATCCTAGATAAGCGAATGGGGGGAGCTCACACCACAAAAACCCCCTGCCTCTTCAGCAAATTCATCTCGTGGCTGAATCGGTTTCAGATCTTCGCAGCGGGTTGCGTCTCGATTGGAAGGGGGCCGTGTTCTCGGAAAAGGTGATGATTTTATGGTACTAAACCCACATTGTGAGCCATGTCTAAGCGGATTTCATATCCATTGTGTATGTTTTTATAAGGTCGGTTGACGTCAATGGCAAACCGCTCCGGCAGTAGACCACAAAAGGTGCGCAGTGTCGCAGGACCGATGACGTCCAGCAACAACTAGGAGGAATCGTGGATAATAAGCTGTGGCCGGGAGTCGTTCATGAGCCAGAATTGATCGGGCTCACATGCAAATCTCACCTCAAGGAAAATTGAGCATAGGAAAAAGATGCCTTTTTTTTGTGTGCGTGTGTTTTTGGGGTAAGAAAATGACATCCGTCACGGTCACAAGCCATAAAAATCGGCCCAAGATGGACGTCGACCGTTACCAGATCGGGGTACGGATTCGATTGGTATTGGCTTATGCGTCCACTCCACCATCCATTTCTGCCCTCCCAGTCCCCACTTTTATTTTATTTATTCTCTCTATCAGTGTGCTTTATGGGGGGCAATTTTTAAAGTTTATGGGCACTTGCAAGCTACTCAAGACCAACAGTAAACATGTGAACATTCTTCCCCAACTTTTCCCACTCCCTTTATTCCCCTAAAATTTCAATTGCACCCCCATACCCCACCATCATTATTCATTCTAATCCCTATCTCTCGGTCATCGGAGGGATTTTATGTCCACCACATCATTCATGAATTCGATCTATCCTTGCGCACGTTAGTTAGAGTATCGCGTCATTTTTTTTATCAGTATTTTTCACTTTTTAATATAATGTAAACGTAATAAGTAATAATTGATATATACATTTGTGTGTGTGTGTGTGTGTGTGTGTAAGGATTTTTGGACCGTCACTCATTCCTCTGTTGGCTATAAGGCCTGACCCTTTCTGTGATTCCGTGTCGCAGCTCCTCTCTTTTTTGTCACCACTTCTCTCGCACGGAAACTGGGGGGGGAGGAAAGGAAGATGGCTTCCATAGGGTCCTGCACCAGTCTGAGAAGGCCAGGTCGGAGAGCGCCGACCGCACTGTTTCTTCTCTGCGTCCTGTTTGCTGAGACCTGCACTTCCCTCTCTGCCAAGGTGCAGTGATAACCATCTGGCCAGCGAAGAGTGTTCTCGACACTCCCCCTCTCTGCGTGTTGTATCGTCCTTTCTGCCCTTCTGGGTGTTTGTTCACATGGTTCAGAGAGATTCCTGATTTGATTGCAGGTGTACGTGGTTTATATGGGGAGCGAGAGAGGCGGAGCAGGTACAGAGGAGGCTCTGTTTCAAGACCGCCAGATGCTTGCTTCCGTGCACAGAGGAAGGTCCTGTCGACGGAATCTCAGCATTATCCTGTTCGGGATTTAACGTTGATTTGAGTCTTTGCCTTCCGGGGTTTACTGTAAAATAAAACGCGGATGCTGTTCATCAAAGTCTCCTTACAAATCACGGGTTTTTATTTTGTTTCTAGGGAATGAGAGGCAGTTGATTGCTTTCTTGAATTAGGGGTTGAATGTTGAGTGAAGTTGCTCATGAAAAAATGGCGTTTCTGCAGCTTGGAGGAAGCCTGGGCATCGCACGTGTATAGCTACAAACATGGTTTCAGAGGCTTTGCGGCCAAGTTAACAGAGCAACAAGCTTCTGAGATTGCCAGTAAGTCGTAAATTCGTTTGTTGGTTGGGATAATTGATTTTCCAAGAATCAGAATGATTTCTTCATTCCCACTATGATATTGGGATTAACAGTGGAAAGTGGTTCTGGCCTTTTGTCTTTTTACTTCAGAAGGTAATAGAAAATGAGTCCAAAGAAGGTGGGGTCAGTTGGCATTTCAGATTCTTTCCCATTGCACCAAACACGAATATTCATTCTAGCATTCTGGGAAAGTGAAAATTTTAATCGAAATTATTGGAAGCCCTGATTCTGTCCCGAGAATAACACGGCCATAACATTGTCAGAAATGCCGGGGGTGGTGTCTGTGTTTCCAAACATGAAGAGGAGGCTGCACACGACACATTCATGGGATTTCATGGGTCTTGTTGGGGAAGAAACCATGGAGATCCCGGGTTACTCCACAAAGAACCAAGTGAATGTGATTGTTGGTTTTATTGATACAGGTGAGTCTCTGTCCTCTCTCGCTTTTGTTTCTCTCTTTACATAATTGGCATCTCTCTATATTCAACCAACTTGCCCCAGTCCTCTATTTTAGGCTAAAGGTTCATTAATTTCATCTTTGCCTCCTTTCATTTAATTCACTTTCTCTGCGTTAGTCTGTTTTTGTGGTCAGGGAAGAATTTCACTTTTATTTAATGCATTTCTGTTGGACAATGAAAATGTCTTGCTTTCATTTTGGCTGGCTTTCCCCCCCGTTAAACCTCATCCAAGTTTATTGTTGGTGAAAAGAGGCTGTATATTTTGGCATAAAGTTTTTACATTTTAAGATTTCATGGTTGAACCGGGACAAATAGTTGGACCATAGGAAAAGAAGTATAATTGCTTAAAATAAACTGCATATTTCATTATGCCCATGGTAGATTCCTTGTAACTTGTAAGAGTTGCTTTTTCCTTGTTGAACATGTGTGGTGTACTCTTGAACAGCAATTTGATGTGATGTTTAAATTGCTTTCATACAAGGGATATGGCCAGAGTCTCCCAGTTTCAGTGATATTGGCATGCCTCCCGTGCCAGTAGAATGGAAGGGCCAATGCCAGTCGGGAGAAGCTTTCAATGCTTCATTCTGCAATAGGTGCTTCCGTAGTTCTTCCTTATAAGACTTGCTTCAGCATTGTTGGTTTGACGGAATATCCTAAGTGTTTCTTAAAAGAAATACATATATATATTTCTATGTAGGAAATTGATTGGAGCGAGATATTATATGAGTGGATATGCAGCCGAAGAGGATTCCACGAACAAGGTCTCCTTTCATTCTCCTAGGGACAGCAATGGACATGGAAGTCACACAGCCTCTACTGCTGCGGGCCGCTATGTACCAAACATGAACTATAAAGGTTTGGCTGCTGGTGGAGCTAGGGGAGGGGCACCAATCGCGAGGATTGCAGTTTACAAGACATGCTGGGATTCAGGTTGTTATGATGCCGACTTACTGGCAGCCTTCGACGATGCTGTAAGAGATGGGGTCCACATCCTGTCCCTTTCCCTGGGCCCCGACACCCCACAGGGTGAATACTTCAACGATGCCATCTCTGTGGGGTCATTCCACGCAGTCACCCATGGAATTCTAGTGGTTTCTTCTGCTGGAAATGAAGGAAGTCCGGGTTCTGCTACAAATCTTGCTCCATGGATGTTCACTGTTGCTGCTAGCTCAACAGACCGAGATTTCACTTCGGACATCCTGCTAGAGAATGGTGCTAATTTCTCGGTAATAGTATATGTTTATTGCTATGGCTTCCTTGTCTCTAACACTGTCTTGCAGCAAAGAGTAGTATCCACATTTGTTTATGATAAATGTAGTATTCGCATTTACATTTTTCAGGAGAATGGATTTTACTCATTGAGTGTCAAGTTGTTAGAGTAGTGGACAAAGACATGATGAAATGTCACAAAGTTTGATGTCCTCTACAATCGTTTGATGCAGTCTAGTCACCCATTTGGTTTTAGTGACCTGCCATGTGCTTGTGAGGCCACTGTAAGTCCAGATTGGTCCCACCTATGGCCAGGCCATCTCATCAAAGGAAAAAAGAAGAAAAAGAATTCCATCACCTAAAATCAGGAAACTTAATAGTTTTTCTTAATCAGGACGAGGCTGAAGAACTATTTTTATGCTGATTCATTAATCAGGGCTCAAGCCTTGCAGTCTTTGACATGAATGCCTCCATGAGCATTATCTCTGCCTCCAAAGCCAATGCTGGATACTTTACACCATATCAATCCAGGTGAAGCACAAGGTACTTGGGCATCAGTGCAATTTGCTCAGTCAATCAAGAGACAAATCTGATAGTTATTTTCCCACTTGTACTGCTTGTTCCTGCAGTTATTGCCTAGAGAGCTCCTTGAACCGAACAAAAGCTCATGGGAAGGTCCTCGTATGCCAACATTCTGGCAGTTCCATGGAGTCAAAGCTTGAAAAAAGCAAAGTGGTGAGTGAAGCTGGTGGGGTCGGGATGGTTTTAATGGATGATGCAGATCAAGATGTTGCAATCCCCTTTGTGATTCCTTCGGCTATTGTGGGGCGGCAAACAGGAAGCAAAATCCTTTCTTACATAAAACATGCACGGTTTGTTTTCCCATACTAATGGAGATTTAATGGGGTCCAAAGAATTCAAGTCACCATTCATCTCACTTGGGTTCTTGAATGCAGCAATCCGAAATCTCGGATCTTACCAGCAAAAACTGTGATGGGGTCTCAACCCGCACCCCGGATTGCAGCTTTCTCTTCCAAGGGTCCCAATGCCATCACACCGGAGATTCTGAAGGTATTGCTTTCTCTCTTATAGTATTGCAAATAAGTGGTTCCCTAATTATCAAAAAATTAACTATCCTGTTAATTATTACTTCATTGTGATATTAACTTTTAACCTCTAATTCTTGCAACGTCTCCTTTCTAGCCTGATGTTGCAGCTCCGGGATTAAATATACTGGCAGCTTGGTCACCGGCAGCTTCGAAAATGCAGTTCAACATTCTTTCCGGTACTTCAATGTCTTGCCCTCACGTCACAGGAATAGCAACATTGGTCAAAGCTGTTTACCCTACGTGGTCTCCATCGGCAATTAAATCAGCAATCATGACAACAGGTAAAAGCTCCCTTCTATCCTTAAATTCATATATGGTGTAAACTACGAAATCTAAAGCTTGCATCAGCATTCAAAATTGGCACTATTTCATGCATCCAGTAATCTTGAAAGTCCCTCTGTTCTGCTGCTGCTCTGTGACTCCATTGATTGGACTCGCAGGAGTCATTATTTTCACTTTTTGGCCTAACATTCATTATTCTAATATCCCTCTCTTCCATTTTAGGTACGCTGTATGGTAACTATAATCAATGTCATATGTGCTTAGAATGGATAAATTCAAAGTCTTGGTCAAATTTGTTCTGCTCTCTGATAACCAACCAGTGTCTCTTGTTGCAACTCCAAAATGAATTTGCAGCCACTATTTTGGACAAGAAGCGGAGGCCCATCACTGTGGATCCCGATGGAAGACGGGCAAGCCCGTTTGATTATGGCTCAGGCTTTGTGAACCCGACCCGAGTCCTCAATCCTGGTCTCATCTATGATCTGCAGCCCCAGGACTACCGATCCTTCCTCTGTTCCCTTGGTTACGATCAGAAATCTCTCCACCACATTACTGGGGACAATGCCACATGTAATAGTCAAACACCCTCAACGCCATATGAACTGAATTATCCTTCCATCACGGTCCTGAACCTCAGAGGTGCCTTCACGGTTAACCGGACAGTCACAAATGTTGGGAGGCAAAGGTGTGTATATGAGGCTATGGTGTCTCCACCACGTGGAGTCAATGTTACTGTGCAACCGAGGAGGTTGGTTTTTGAGAGATACGGGCAGAGACTGAGCTTCAACGTGAGGTTTCAGGTGGTTGCCCCTTCAAAGGCCTATGGATTTGGGTTCTTGACTTGGAGGAGCAAGAAGCAGAGGGTCATGAGCCCGCTCGTGGTCCAGACAGTATTGGAGTCTGATTTTGGGTTGCTTGGATAGAAGCTAGGTGGAAACTCAGTACATGTAGGGATGCATAGGATAGACTGGTAGATAACCCAGAGGAAAAGGGAAAGGGCAGCAGAAGAGGAACGCATTTGAAGTTTGATTAAATGATTGGGGTATGATGTAAATGCAGTATCTGCAATAGCATATTACTTGATTTTACGAAATGAAATTCACTTTTTTTTCCCCTTCATGGCCAGCTTGCTTAGCAGCTTCTCTTGATTATCATTATCAACATGACCAAGATATAGCCAATGGTGGCTAGGCTTGTGGGTGTACAGTCGTGGCTGGACCTCGGGTGAGGACTGTCCATGGGTCGGTAGCAGCTGTGACTCATTGGAGCTGCCATTTGATGGTTCAAATCACGAGTTCAATGAGTATACTACCACCAATTATCCAGTATTGTCACTATTTATTCAGTTAACCTTTGTCTAATCACATGAAAAAGAACCTTTCCAGATTAACCCAAAAACAGAATTCGAGGAACACTTCCAACATAGAAATAAAGTAAATGCTTTTCAGTAATCTTCTGACCTTTTTCATGCTCGAAAGTGTTAAACTCTCATAGTCTTACAGATATATTTAATGGAGCCCGGGAAGTTAGTGGTCCTTTTTGACTTTCAACCAGAACCTCCGCAGACATTATAAAAATGGACATGACTGCGCCGACACCAGAAACATTTCGGAAAATTTGTTCAATCATCCTACCTTGTCGCGTGATGCAGGAGAGCATTAATGAGATTGTAGCAGATGGTTTCTATGACTCTTTAGCCGCATGAGTTGCGGTCCATGATCCTGCTCAGTTGCAAATTGCAGAAACTTATTATCCTTCCGTGCTGTGTCATCATGGAGAATGGTCATTCAAGATTTTCTCACAATGATTGACCCGTTAAGGTAATAGATGATCAATGTTAACACGACAATTCGATCATGACCGGTAATGAAGGGAACTCCTAAATGATCAACGAATAACATGTTGGAACTCCAAGAAGAAATTAAATATGAATATAATTTCCAAGTGGGCTTAGAGCTGTGCCGCCTTCATGGAAAGTTCCAAGCTATGTGACAGGAGGCAACAGAAGAAGACAGATTGAATTATCTGTTTTTTTTTTTTCATTCTCATCTCCCCCTTATTGTCATCGTCATCATCATCTCTATAAAACCTTTTCAGGGTGAGTTCTTGAGACTCAATACACAGGCGGAGAGCGAGAGAGCGAGAGAGAGAGAGAGAGAGAGAGAGAGAGAGAGAGAGAGGATATAGTAGGAATGTATATGGGAGCTGAGCTTCGCATTGTGGTCCCGATTTTGTTCCTCTTGCCTTCGGTTCTTGATGGGGAAGTCCTCAAAAAAATCGACAATCAGTTCGGGCCATTCAACTCCTCGTATTTTGATATATTCGCGGTATCATATCCTGCGACCATCAGCAACCAAGCCCTTCAGGTGACACCCGACTCCACGGGCAACTTCACCCTTACGAACCAGTCTGGACGGATCATGTTCGATCAACAATTCAAGCTGTGGGAGGGAGGTGTAGATCTCACCTCCAACTCCAGCAACTCGGCCTACAACAGAGTTGCCTCGTTCAACACTTCCTTCTTAATCAACATTTATCAGGTGAATGGTTCGTTGACTCCTGGAGAGGGATTGGCCTTTGTCATCGCACCCAACCGTGATCTTCCTCCTGGAAGCTACGGACAGTACCTGGGCCTGACAAATGCCACTACCGATGGCAACTCTACCAATCATCTGATCGCAATAGAGTTTGACACCTTTAAGCAGGATTTTGATCCGGATGCCAATCACATCGGTCTCAACATTAATAGCATCCGGTCAGAGAAAACTGTCTCACTCTCTGACTTTGGGCTCCATCTTTCCCCAGTGGGGACAAAGTTTTTCATCGTCTGGATCGAGTATGACGGAGCTAAGAAGCTTTTACAGGTGTACATGGTGGATGAGGTCAACCCGAGCCTGTCCAAGCCCAGACCAGCTGATCCTATCATGACTGCCAACCTCGACATCAGCACCATCGTCAGTCAGTATTCTTACTTCGGATTTGCTGCGTCTACAGGCAGTGCGATCGAGCTTAACTGTGTTCTCAGATGGAATCTTACCGTGGAGGAGATTCCTGAAGATGAGAGCATCACGACCGAGCTGAAGATTGCGATCGGGGTCGGTGTGCCTGTCCTGGTGATCCTATTTCTATGCCTCGCTGGGGCAATGTACTACCTGCACAACAAATGGGAGGCAGCAAATGACCCAAACATCCTGGGAACTCTGAAGACCCTTCCAGGGACTCCTAGAGAGTTCAAATTTCAAGACTTGAAGAGGGCAACAAACAACTTCAATGAGAAACTAAGGCTTGGCCATGGTGGGTTCGGCGTGGTCTACAAGGGAGTGTTGCCTAGTGAGAATCTCGAACTGGCAGTGAAGAAGTTCTCACGGGATAACATCAAGAGCAAGGATGACTTCCTGGCTGAACTGACAATCATCAACCGGCTCCGCCATAGACATCTTGTGCCATTGCTCGGTATGTTCCCTTTTCCTCCTAGTCTGATAATATGTCTGTGAATCGGTCTGTTTACTTTTTCATCTGAATATCACGTACACATTTTTTACTGGCTAACCCATGTACGATCTTGCTCGACCCCTAAAAGGATAAATTATTTCAGACTCAAACTGGAAGCTTGCCCCAAGCCACTGGGTGGTCAAAGCCTACCAAATTAGAAGATTGTTTCAATGCTTTGATTTTTGACTTTTTAGGAAGCCTTGGTCAAAGCAATCTCAGCCCCACACATATGCTCGGATTTGTTGACATTCTTAAGAGACAAGAAAATCTGAAAAAGTTGAAAGCAGCATTGCTTGACGTGATACTTGAAGATGTTGACCCTAAGCTGCATAACCTGACCATGAAGAAAGTCAGCTCTTTATTGCGAGACAAGATAATTTCAGAATAAGGACCTTGGCGATGGATTCAATCTATCTAACTTAACGGATTAATCTGCTTTATCGCGTGGGAAAGAATATCTGAAACCATCTTTCTTCATCAAATGTCACTTGAGACTATGCTAATGCTTTATCCATCTCATGGATGCCTTCAGGATGGTGCTACAAGAATAGGATGTTGCTGCTTGTATATGACTTCATGCCCAACGGAAGCCTGGACCGGCACATTTTCTGTGACCCGAAGACCCAACCGCTTGGATGGGACCTGAGGTACAAGATCCTGTCCGGGGTCGGATCAGCCCTGCATTACCTCCACAATGAGTTCGACCAGAAGGTTGTGCACAGGGACCTCAAGCCCAGCAACATCATGCTTGACTCCGACTTCAATGCCCGGCTCGGTGACTTTGGCCTTGCCCGGGCGATAGACCATGAGAAGACCTCCTACGCCGAATCTGGCCATCTGGGGGTTCCAGGCACTATGGGCTATATTGCCCCTGAATATCTCCACACAGGCAAGGCCACTCGAGAATCTGATGTGTATGGGTTTGGGGCGGTGATTCTCGAGGTTGTATGTGGGAAAAGCCCATGGACAAGGTGAGCGAAGTCGAGTTTTAAAACCATGTTATAGTTACATCTGATAAATGGTAATGAAGTAAAAAATTCCACCTGGATCCTCTTATAACAGTCTATTCTCATCTTGCACTGACAGGATTGGTGGATACAATAGCTTGGTGGACTGGGTCTGGTCCCTGCACCGGGAGCAGCGGATTCTGGAGGCGATAGACGAGCGGCTGGGAGATAACTACGTGCCAGAGGAGGCCAAGCGATTATTACTTCTCGGATTGGCCTGCTCACATCCAATCGCCTTCGAGAGGCCTCAGATGGCCGTGATCTTACGAATCATGTCGGGGTTGGCGGTAGCTCCCGCCATTCCACCTTTCAGGCCAGCCTTTGTGTGGCCTTCTGGCCACGGAAAGACGGAAGATGGGGACACAACCACTACGACCATGTCGTCCCGTTTCATGCTACAGCCCATGACACGAGAAAGCTATGCAGGATCCAGTGGCATCTCTCACATGTGCTAGAAGCCTCTGATTCCTCAGATCTACAAACACGGAGTCATTATCAATGCTCACATTATCTGCAAACAAAGTGACTTCAAACTGCAATTTCAGGGCATGCCAAGTCCTGTCTACTTCTCGAAGAACTAAGCATTCTACGAGTTAATTAGCATTTTGTGTCGCTTCTCCTTCCTTTCCCCTTCTAGCACTGCTTTTCTCATTTCTTTGGTTGTTCTCTCTCAGCTGAAGCATATACTTGGTATGGCCAAGGAAATTTATGACATTCTTTGATTATTCGAGTCTCTTTAACTTCATTAATATATGCTGAATGCATTTTCGCTCTCAACTTGCATAGATTGATGAACAGGTTTGCTTAGACAAGATTTCCAGGGATAAACAGTAAAATGCACCAACATACATCCGCTTATCTTTCCCCAAGTAATGTATATAAGCACGAGCAAAACCATATATCAGTATTGTTGTCGTGCATCTTGGCAAATTGTTCACGTAAATGTATTGTTCGAGAGCAGGTAGGGTCAAACTATCAACATAAGTTTCACTTCTCGTGGGGCTCATATTCCTCAGGTTTGGACTTGTAGGAAGGAAAGTGCTTCATCAGTTGGGATCTTCTTAGAGCCCCGGATCTGCTTGTACTCATCATAAGTGGATGGGTTGTAGAGACGTGGATGTTGACATTCAACCTGCTCCACTGGGGCTTCAATGATCGATTCCTGTGGTGGCCCCATGAAACTACCAATTGATATGCGAACTGTGCTCTCCTTGAATTGCACACAGTGCTTCACACTCCGCAGCCTTCCATTGCTCGATGCCCGTAAAACATTTACCAATTTGACGTTTCATATAAAGAGGAGAAACGAATAAAAAGATGTAGTCTACTCCACCATCGGTTCACTGAAATGTTTAGCCCTGTTGATGAGGATAAGTGTATTTATTAGATAATATGCGAACAGCACTCAGATTAAGTGGGTGAAATAACATGCTTTCAAATTTGTCTCACCACAGCCATGTCCCCGAGGTTGACTATGAAGGTCCCAGGGGAGGAGTCAACAGGTATGGAGGAACTGGAGGCGTCAGCGACTTCAAGCCCACCAACAGCTTCATCATCCTGCAGGATAGATAGGAGTCCGGGATCAGTGTGGATCCCTAAACCAATGGAGCCCACAGTCTCCAGGGTGAAGCTGTACTAGTTCATTCTGAACTGGCATGTCCATTCCTTGAAGAAATCACCCCCATTCTGACTCAGGCTTGAGGCCACATTTTCTGCTACTTCTGTTTGCTAACAGCTTCAACATATGCCCTCACTGTTTCTCTGGAATGACAGCAGAAAACCACAATTCACTGATCAATAGCACATAGTGATAAGCAGCTCAATGTGGTGCACTGATTGTAGAGATCCAATCGACTCAAGAAAAGTACAAGGATTTCTAGGAGTAAAACATTCGCAAAATTTTCTGTCACTAGGACCAAAATGTTCCATTTAGCACATTCTTGGCTCCATCATTTCTTAAGGCAGGGAGAACAGGATACCTTTGGTGAGCAGAAGCATCCAACTGAGAGCAGAACAGCTCACCTGCCCCTTGCAAGGTGAAGTCATAGAGACCCAAAGACTCATACATAGGGTTTGCTTCCCCATGTCCTATGTAGCCTCTCCCTGGTCTCAAGCTCTGATTCTGCTTCTTCATTTCGATTGGCAGGTCAAGGAGAGACGACCTTAATACCCTCTTCATCTCGGACATTAGTGCCAATGGTACTCCATGATTCATGATCCGAAAACAGCCCCATTCTTCACACACTTCCCTAAGCTTCTTGTGCTGGAAAGGGATCTCTTTCATGTCTATAACAGGGATTGCTCCTCCATTTCCCTCCTTCCCCATTCTACCTTCTGTGTAATTCCCTTTTTCCTGGATTGTGCTTACAGAAAAAAACTCTTTATAATGTACATTGAGGTTAGAATATGTGTATATGTACTTCGCCGGGAGAAAGTTCAACATCGAACTTGTGTTTAATTATTCAGGCCCTTATCAGATGGGACCAAACGTTGTTGTTGTCCAGTGAGCTGTCTACCCTCAACAGGTTGGCAATTAATAAACCACCTTGGACATATTTTTCAGAGCATTTCAAGTCCTATACCATTGTAGCGATGTTATGATTCATCATTTATCAATCTGATTCCAAGAACAACGAGTCCACCTAGGCTTTCCCTTTGTTTACACTTTAATATAATATGGGTATAAAAAATGTATGTTACACAAACAACATATCGTTTTCAAGGGAAGAACAAGAAACCATTGAGAAAACAGAAGACTAAATCCAATGCAGGCCTCAAACAACCACACAGACCATCATAAGACAAAGCAGAGAGATGACAGAGACTCCTAAGAAAATGTCCTGACCTAAAGACAGACGTATATGCCAGTGCTTTCAGAATTTCCAGCTTCCTACCCACATCATTAATTTACGTACATGATGGCATGCTCAGTGCAAACCTTATGTTTCCGCTAGAAATTGATCTTTGAATATAGGATAAATATGCCATCTTCCAAAATCAATGCAAGGTTCTGATAATCTTAATAGTGATAGCCCTTCTCAAATCTCAATCCCGATCATCCATGCTAGGACTAGCTATCAATTGGCTCAGACAGAAATCCCGTAATTCTGAGTTCTTTGGCAACTATAAATGGCCTCCACGTGATTTAAGAGAACATTAAAATACAGAGTTCATGGGTAACAGATGAATGCAGAACTTGCAGGACGAGAAAAATTGGTCAACAAGATATCAAGGTTGCACTTTTGTGAATGGCCCGATCAAGTCTACCTATAGAAAATAATCAACATGAGCAGCAAGATTGCTTCAAAAAGGGACAGATTGCTTCTTCGAAGCTGATAGTTTCATGAATAAGCTTACATTGTTGTACAGTGACCGTCAGGGTCACTTTGAACAAAACAGTTTTCTTCTTATGAAAATGGCGTCGAATTAGGCCTTATGCAAATATGATCTTTTAATGGATTATCCAGTAAGGAAAAACAAATCGACAAGCTAATAGTGATTTACTCCCAGTTTTGTGAATTCTTCAGCTTTGGGGGTCAATGTCCACCATTTTAGGGGTGAATGTTTACTTGTCCATCCAGTACAGGCAAGGCCATTCCATGAGCGGACCCTCATGCAAACTCTTGAGCTCTGGGGAAGCTCGCAACCATTGTCCATACCTAATTTGCAGATAGCATGACAGGACATCGGCTGTACCCATCGACCATACAGTTCATCGTCCTCCCAACCACTTCCAGGCAATCCAAATTACGTTTTCTATTTGAATGTGCCTGACACTGACTGACGGATTCAATCAGCTTGTGGTTAAGAAGCAACCGTTCCCTGATCAACAGCTAAATGCATTTGTGATTGCAGGAGAATTGAACGCAAGATTAATTTGTCATTGAATACCCTGCAAGACTGTGACCTGGTATATCCTAGACACTAACAGTGATACATGTCTTTATCTCAAATGGACTCTAATACCGTGCTCTTCATTTGATTTTATGTAGAAAGTTACTCATAATAATTCCAAACATCCATAGGAAGTCTGAGCCATGCAACTTATTAACTGTGAACTGAGAGGAGTGAATATTATATATGAGGAGCACCTTTCCCTTGTTGCAGTTCTGAAGACTCAGCAAGTAACAGGGAAAGAGCTTCATCTGTGTGGATTTTCCTATCACCAAGGAGCTTCTTGTAATCTTCGAAGCTGAACAGGACATAATGATGTGGGTTGGGTGAGTCAACGAGCACTTTTCAGCACTTCGACAGCATCATCTAGTGGCATGAACATGAATGTCCCAATTAAAACACAGACTTCGCCGTCTATGCACTGTACCCGGTGCTTCACACTGCTTAATCTTCCATTGCTCCAAGCCTCGCATTAGGCAAAAAACATAAACATATATGGGTTTAAATTCTATATGGCTGTTTTTTCAAATATTTTCTGATTAATGGGAATCAATTAGATAAGAGGAATAGTTTTCCCTACCATTGCCAAGTCTCCAATGTTGACAAAGAGGGTATTGGGGCAGGGTTCTACAGCTACAAGGGAACCAAACTTGTTATCAACAAATTCAAGCCGACCCACAACATCATCATCCTGGAGCAATGACAAGAAGGTGCCATCCATGTGGATTGGTAAGCCACAGTTGCCCACATTATCTGGGGTGAAGCTGTACTTATTCATCCTCATATGACATGGCCATCCATGGAAGAGGTTGCTGCTGCCTGACAAGCCCAAGTTCCTTGCCAGCTTGTCTGCTATGTCCATGACCAATTACTGAACCGCTTGAGCATACGTCTCTATAACCTCCCTAAGAAATACCAGAAGAAGAATCAACTAATTAGCATTCAGGATAATAAAGGTAATTGCTGGAAGTAAATGGACAGTGACATAGACACAGGATGCGAACGTGATTGATGAATTAGCATGCCATCATTCAACAAAATTTCAGACTTAATTTCTGGAAATGAGTAAATGACGACTTTATGATCAGTCTTGTCAGACCTTCTAACTGAAGTTATGGACAAAATGCCAAAAGTTTGAACAATAGTTGAAGGGTGGTCCAACAGACAGTAAAAATTCGTTCGAAACATCTGAAAGATTTAACATGTTGGCATGCTTTATATGGCATGTGATGCCAATGAAGAGACATTCCAGGGCCTGTGAATTGTAGAAAGTGCATTCAAACCAATGGGGAAAAGCTAGAGCTGTGCTGGGGAGAGGCATCCAACTGGGAGCAGAAGGTCTGGGCAACCTCAGGGGAGGTCGGATCGGAGGGGCAGAGTGACTCATAAATAGAGTTCACCTTGCCGAGTGCTATGTATCACGTCCTGGCCTCTCCCCTTCATTCTGGTTCTTGGTCTCTATTGGGAGGTCGAGCAACAACCTCGCAATCCTCTTCATCTCACTCATCAACAGGACTGGGACTCTCTGGTTCACAACCCTGAAATAGCCCCATTCTCGGCAAGCTTCTCTCAGTTTGGTGTATGGCAACAGGAGCGCTCGCATGTCAATTACAGGGTCCACTCTTCCCTCCTCAGCCATTATCATTTGTCTTCTCTTTGTTCAATGTAATTGCAAAGACTTACCCTGAATGCTTTGATACACAGACACAGAGACACACCTCTTTGTTGTCCCCAAACCATGTTGTTTGGAGATGAAGGCTGATCCAATAAACAAAGCTTGGGCAACAAGGATCTTTTATCTTTCCCAGGTGACAAAGAGATGGAACAAGCTTGTTCTTGTCTACTCAGTCAGCATTGCTATAAAAAGTGATGGAAATTCAACATCATATCTGAATCATCAGGCGACTAAGGAAAGAGCTTTTCACATTATCACCTGGTTGGCTGACCTGAACAACACCATCACCCCCACCCCCACCACACCTCCCAGTGGTTGCTTTTTTAAAGTTGATTACGAATGATCTGAAGACTGATGTTGATTGGATTAAAGTTTTATTTTAATGTAACAAAATTATGCCTTGCAATCACAACATTTGGAATAGGCTGACCTAGGCCAAAAACAGCAGCAACAGCAATGTCAACATGATTGAGCCATGAAGGTAGCCTAGGATTGATGGGTTCGGTTTAGCAAGGAAGCAAGGCCAGCAACCCCAACAGTGCAAACTGGGGATCAGTCTGACCAGCAGGATTCTGCACATGGCTTAATAAAAGAAAAACGGATTTGTTTGCTCAAGGATGCCTTGAGGTTATCATGAGTCCTGGCTCTGGGCCTTGATTAGTAAAAACCCGAACAAGGAAAAAGGTCTGAATTCTGTAAGGCTGTACTTGAATCTTTTCTAATGGATGGAAACCAACTAAATAAGAGGGAATAATTTGCCTGAATCTGCTAAGTTTATGAACATTGAGAAAGAAGGTCTCTCCGAGGTGGGTTTCAGTTCAGTCATCATCACTGCTCAATAATATAGAATTGGAACATCATCTTTGCATGTTCAGGTGATTAGAAGTATCAAAGATCAATTTTTGTCTTGTAAAGTAGTGAGAGACAGATCGAGTTTGAACAGGCTTAAGCTTTTAGTTACATATAGTGACATTCACATATGCCTTGCAATTACAAAGTTTAGACCTTGTTGGGGTTGGCCTAATTAACTCCATGATCTCGCAGCATTCTTCAAGCAACATAAGCATATAAATTGATGGATCGAGCAATACATGTGTCCAGTGAGGTTGAACCATCACTAGATTCATCTAAAATAACAAAGCTGAATTGTCAGCTGTGAACTTTATGCCAGAAACCAAGCCATGTATTATATATATATGCAATTATCTATGGTCCCAACATCGAAACGTTGTAGCAGATAACACAATCCCAACCAAAGTACATCAATACGTTCATTCCCCTAAGACAGTAAAGAGTAAAAAGAGAGACAAACACGCACTGCACTTTATTGAAATGTACCAATTTATTAGAGTATTTGGTCGAATTTCACGCTTTGGACGGGACAGGGGAAGGATCGGGGGCAGGGATCTTGACGTACCCCACATTCTTAGGGCTCTCATCGGAATCATATGCATCATCTGATTCCTGGAGATAATGGCCGCCGCCATTGGTGAAAACATACCAAGCCATGTACATGGTAGCAGCAGTGAGGGCACCGCAGCCGACCCCAAAGAGCAAAGAGATGACGACGCTGAGGATGTCCCTGGACCGATCACGTAGTGAGTTCAAGTCGAAGGAACCAAAAATTTCATCTTTCATGTGCCCCTTCGGTTGCTGCGCTTCGCTCGATCGGGTACGAACTTCACGGGAGGGAGCTGTTTGCGGATTGACCTCGACGGTGCGGAAGGAGGCGGCGAAGATTGTCATGAATCCCGAGGAGGAAGATGACGGATCGGAGGTCGGGAGATTGAGGTAGGCGACATCGCGCGTAGGGTTAGGGTTGAGGCCGAAGACGGGTTGTCTTCTCAAGGAAAACGAGTAGGAGGAGACGAACAGAGTAGTGCAGGGCCTTCCGGCAACCGAGACGGAGAGTAGACCTAATTGTACGAGCACCATCAACAACAGAGGGATGAAGACCCGGCCTGCAGCAACTGCAGAGGACGCCATGGTCGACGAGGCAAGGAGGACGACGATGATCGTGATTCGGAGAGCAGAGCACCCAAGTCCAACGACTGTCACACAATAGGATCCACAGGCTTATGATAGAAAAAGAAAAAAAAAAAAGGGGAAAATTCAAGGACGACAACTGTGGGCCCTGTTTGATTTTGGGCCGTCTGGGTGGGCTGAGCCGAGCCCATCAGGAACCACAAGGCAGGCTCGGCCCTCCACTGGCTCGGATTCAATTTTAAAGTTTCCATGTTGATAATGGTCTATATCTTTTGGTCTAGAGAACGGCGGAGACCGCCCCTTTTGGACCTTTTTTGCTTGGAAGAAGAGCGATTCATTACTGGACGTAACCATTGTAGGAGCTATTGGTCCTGCAGCATCCCACTTAAAACAGGACTCGGGTAGGGCTGAGATGCATGCAGATCCAACAAGAAGAGTGTTCAGCTATCCACTGGGCAACATAATGTGCCAGGAAGTTTTGGGATCTAGTAATAAATGCGGCGATCCACGAATGAAAAGTACAGTGCACATTATGTACATCTTCAAAAAGGGTAACTTGTGTTCTGCTGATGAACGCCTTCCGAAGAAGTGAGCTCATCGGCAACATCCTTGGCATCGCCTGCAAGATACAGGGAGCTGATGTGCATGGTCGTTGCACAGTGGACGGCTTTGGTAGCTGTTCTAAGTTCCGCTACAAAAGGGGTGGTCTTTGGCTCCTTAAAAGTGATCCTTTACTATCTGTGCATATAGCTGCCATCCAGTTATGTGAGGAGCGAATAGCTGCATCAAAAGTGAAGATATATTGGCCTGTTGGTGCTTTCCAGGAGTTGAGGTCTTTCTTTTTTTCTGCCTCCATACCCATTTATGCTGATCAATTTGAGCTCTCACTGCTTGAATCTCCTTGAGTGTATCCAATGGCTTTCTCTCTGACGTATTTTGGATATACACAATGGCCATATGAAGTCCATGGTAACAGTGGCTAGTAAAATAAAATCATGCTTATATTTTTCTTCATCAGGAAAAGTGTTGCTAATCCCCAGGATCTTCATGATCCATTCAACTAGTCTCAAGCTACTTGTTCTGACCAGCAAAGGTAAATTTGCCCATATGATGACTGCCACTGAGCAATGCAAGAAAATGTGACAGGAGGACTCTTCCTCTTGATGACACATTGGGCAGGTAGTGTTTGAGATGATGACTTGAAGTTTGAGACGATCTTCTGTTGGTAGTGCTCCCTTAAGAGTCTTCCAAAGAAGCAATTTGTGTCTCTCGTGTATATCTGCGTGCTGAAGAACTTTCCATTCTGATTGAGAGAATGGACTTGAAGCAGGGAATCTGTTCTTTTGGTCCGAAATGTATGCAGATTTGGTGGAATGGAGGTTAGTGGTACTTGGAGCCCAGCACACGCTATCCTGCATTGGCTCAATTGGTAACTTGATGGCTGGGATGATGGAAATTGTTGCCTGGTCAAATGGAGCCTCTAGAATATTGGTGTTCCATGGCATATTGGATTGATCAATGAGGTCATACACCCATGGGACCGAGTATGTAGCCCATGATTGAGGCCCAGGCATGTTTCGACAGTAGCGCGCGCTCAATTTTGATCACCCATTCTTCAGAAGCCGAGTCCTCCAATTGATTTAGGTGTATAGAGCGTATCCCAAGCTCGGGGATGAATTTTTGGCTGCCCATTTTCCTTATATCCCCACTAAAAGTTACCTAAAAGGCATCAAGCTTTGTGGTGATAGTTCTAGGGATCATAAAGGTAGCCATGGGATATGAAGGTATTGGTGAAGCAACTGTACGTAGAAGCACTCCTCTCCCAGCTTGTGACAGAGTTTTGGACTTCCATGACCCGAGTTTATCCTTGACACGAGGCAGGACTGGCTGGAAGGATCGTGTTGTGACTTTCTCAATGTGCAATGGGAGTCCTAAGTGCTCGGATCCTTCTTACACCTTTCTTAAGACCAAGCTGTTGACGTAGCTCTTTCCTGATTCTATTTTCCATGTTCCCACTCAAGAATATGGCTGATTTGGATTTGCTGACGAGCCGACCAGACCAAAGCTCATAAGTGCCGAGGGCATGAAAGGCCGACCTCGAGCTTGGTCCCGTTACTTTCGCAGAGACAAGGGGGTCGTCCGCAAATGGAGGATGCGAGAAAGTTGGACACACCCCTCTCCCTATCTGGATTCCCGTTACTAGTTGACCATCCTCTTCCCCTTTGGCGAGGAGTCTGGTGAGTGCCTCTGTTGCCTTCCCTTCTGGACCTTACCTCACCCCCATTTTTCTTCCTCATAACGGCTCTTCAATGAAGGAAATAGAGATGTGGAACCAAAAAAAAAAAATGGTGGAACTATGCGGACGACGGACGATGCAGTGCCGCTAGCAATTGCTATGGCAGCTCGGTCTCGGGGACTTATTGTCAACAACAACGGACAACTATGTTTGTTAGGCAATATTAATTGGTACAAAACAGGCAACTTCCCATCGATTTCTCGCCCATTGCATCCCCTAAATCCACTCGTTTTGGTCGTGGATGGGGAATTTGCAACAGCTGCGGAAGAGTGGAGTGGAAGGAGAGGAAGCTGGGCAGTGGCCTTCAATTCGCATACGGTCAAATCCCCACCCTGGCTCCGACGTTGACCGAACAAAAATTCCTAAGACTCAAGCCTGAGGAAATTTAAGGGTTCGATTTCCCACAACCATACGGAATCCCCACTGATAATCCCCGTGATCACATCCATCCACACGAGACTAGGCGACGCCCTACAGATCTCCCTAGAGAACACGATCTCATCTCGAATAAGCCGATTCACATGGGACCCCTCGGATCCGGTTCCACGTTCCTCGTCCTTCTAGAACCGAAAAAGGTCCCTTTTGACTTGGAATCTAATCAGTACGTGTGACACCTGTATCCTGGAGGATTTCCATTGAAGAGAACAGATCTATTAAAGCCGTGAAAGTTTACCTGTAATTTTCCTTTGGAAGAAGAAAAATCCATTTGCCAGTTGCCACAAGCTGTGAAAGCTACTGATGCCTCAACCGACCCACCCACCCACCCCCGCAATGATGAAACTACAATAATGCAAATTAATTAAGGGCAAAAAAATAATAAAATTAAAGAAAATTGAGAACCCTAATCCTAGTAAAGGGTGCAAGCAATCCCACCTAGCGAAAGCAACGGCTATTAAGAGTAAGAGGAGCTGAGCTGCTGTTGAGCTTTTATAGCTCTATAGCCACAGTTGGTATGCAGAAATGTAATCGGAATGGTCATATAAATAGAATGTGATGGAACGAAAAGTATAGATATGGAAATTATTTTACCAATTACACCTTTATTCATAAATCACTAAAATTTTGGTAATATTTTAAAATATTTATAATATCTGTATTTTCTTATTTTATCATCTTATTTTTAAAAAAAATTATAATTCAAATTATAATTTTAAAGTTTTCTACTATTTTGTAATTAAAAACTGCAATTACTTAAGTATTGCATACTTTTTCAAAAAAAATTATAATTTTTAAAATTTTTGAATATTAATAAAAGTATTCCCAAAAAATTATTTTCAATAGTTTTTTATATAATTTTTTGTTTTATTTTTTAAAATCAATATTATGGTAAAATCAGTAAATCACATAAATGAATGATAATTTTTTAGTTATATTAATAAAATAAAATTGAAGGAATGAAGGATTATTCTAATTCATTTTTGTGTGACGAAAGGCAAATAATAAAATAGATTATAGAATAATCATTTTAATTCCGATTTTATTTTCATGTACTAAACGGGTCCAATGTACCATTGGTGGTTCTAATTTCCGGCGGATTAATTAATCCCAAAAGAGGAATTATTAATGAATGCTGATGCATCGCATGACCAGGCCCAGGTCGACCCACCAACTAATCCTTCCTTCTCGTTCACCACGTAATATCTCCAGATTAGTTGAATCGTACATTGAAATTAGTCTGCGATTAAAGCAGAATCCTTGAAAAAATTTCCTTCGACCCTTCTAATATGAGATTGGATCATTAAATTATTTATTTGGGAGTCTAATAAGGAACTACTAGTCCAATCCCAATTTTATTCAAAAGGTTTAAAATCACGTGAGATTTCATAAGTCGAATGGACCTCGATTAATTCATGTGTAAGATTCATATTGACTTTGAAAGGTAAGATTCTACCTTACTTACTATGGGAAAATACCGAAATACCAGTTCATTTTAGTAAGTATTATCGAGGATAACGGTCGAGTGTTATAAAGTTCACCAATATGCGGTTCAGTGAATTCGTACTTCATATCTCAGTCCATTCTTGCAATTTTGTCGGGAGTGCATTCATTGGGTCCAAATCTCAAAAGATACCAATTTCTTGGACCATTTTAGACCTTTGGCAATATCATACAGACGAGATCGAAAGAGATAACCCACGATTCGATTTCGTGTAATTTGGGAGTGAGCGTGCGCAGAAGGTCAAACATGGTGTAATTTGGTAACTGCTACCTCCACCGTTTATTAAGCGATTCATTTTTGGTGATAATTCAATTCTTTCCCTTCAAAGGTAAGGTAACAAAACGATTTTTCACCCATCAAGGAAAAGACAGCAATTTCCACCACGAAACACACACACACACTGTATGTGTATGGAATACACGGTAAAAGGAATTTTATCCCAAGTAAGGTGACGGTATGGAGGTTTCGTGAGATTTTAAGACGAGATAAATTCGTTGTCTGGCTGATGTCCCACCACCGCAGTGGATCTACGTAAGATTTATGTACGAGGACTAGAATGTAATGGGGGATTTTGTTAGCATGCCGACAAGGAAGAGAGATGAAAGGGGAAATCTTGAGGAAAAACAAAAGGCAATTGATGTAAAAGATTGGAGCTTGCTTTGTCTGTGAGACTCTCCGTGTGTGGCTTTGGATTCTTCCGGCAGTTCGTGCTGCCAGCTTTACTTGTCATGGCTGAACAAGTATAAAATCCACCATTAAAATAATAATGATATATCGAGAGGTTAATATAGAGGAAGCGACTCTGAGAGCTGATTGATTTCGGCCCTCTATAGTTCTCTGGGTGTTTGATTCTGCTGACAGATTTGGAGGAGAGAAAAAATCTGGAGAGAGAGAGAGAGAGAGAGAGAGAGATGGTGGACAGCAGCAGCAGCAGGAGGAGGAGGAGGAGGGAGGAGCTCATGGTGGTCTCGCTCGGGCTCTGCATTCTCGGCCTGCTCACTCCCATCAGTGGCACCACGGATCAATCTGACGGTCAGCATTTGCTACGCTCATCCGTCTGATTTCTTCCTTCTGCTCCGCGATTCTTTTTTACCCAAATCTTCGTTCTTGACTGTGAACCTTCTGTTTCTCCTTTAATGAGCTTGTCTGGGCGACTTATCTCTTCGATGGAATGGATAGTGGGAACTGTTTTTGGTTGATGCCAGTGGTATAAGCTTGCGAATATGATGCAATCTATTTTCTTTGAATATGACAAGAGATGGGGGATGTCATGTAGGAAAGCTGTAAAAGTTGTGGTTGAGGTGTCTTGCGGAGTGATTTGGTGTTTTGATCCCAACCATCTTGAGTTCTCTCCCTGATGTTGGTCTGTCTTTCAGGAAAAAGGAAGGACAATTAAGATCTTCATCTTGCTGCCTTGCTGATTATATAATGAATGGGCTGCTGCCCAGTGCCTAAGCAGTCGAATTGGGAGGCTTTATATATTTTACTCATGTTTAATCAAAATAAGGGAATATTTGATCTCGGCAATGGTGGAACCTGCAAGATCTCACCGTGAATAGTCATTGATTTTGCTGTCCATCAAGACTGATTGTGAGATTGGTAGCAGCTAGTGGATATGAAAATCTATTATCTTTTCCTACATCTACACAGATGCCATTTGGTGTAAAATCCTTACAAACCAAGAGCATTGATATCCTAACTTCTCAGTTGTACTGTCCTTTAAAACATGATCTATTAGTCCTCTCCTACACTAAGTAAAAACATGGGAAAACATAAAGAGCTATAAGGTGCATTTACAGGTCCAAGCTATTGCATTTTTCTATATGTTTTAATTTTGTCTTCTTTAAATTAAAGCTCTTCCTAATTGATCATGACATCATTAATAGATTCCATTTGTTAATGTCTTAAGCTACTCTCGGTTGTTGCTTTGAGCAGCTTCTGCTTTGTGGAACATGTATACCAGTTTGAACAGTGCTCCTCAGCTCACTAAATGGGGCGCAAATACTGGCGATCCGTGTGGCGAATCTTGGAAAGGCGTTACTTGCTCAGGCTCCCGAGTCACAGAAATGTAATGTTTTGATCCTGCTTGGAAAAGTGAAATGTACAAATCAAACCAGCACAACTGGCTTGATTGCATTGAAGATTTGAACATCTTTTGATGCCAAGATGCTCTGGTGTCCCTTTTCCAGAGAAATGGAAAGGGGTAAAACATTTGAGATTTGGATATCCGATGCAAACCTGAAAAGAGCCTTCTCTAGTTGTTTTATATCCCCTGTGAAACCTAAAGAGTGCTGGTTTACCTTAACATTCATGTTTCTATTCAATAAATAAAATTGAAGGGCGTGTTTATTTTGCACGGACTGGGAAAAAAGGGAAAGGCTATGGTTCACAAATGTAAGTGAAATACTGGACAAACTCTTGAAATAGAAACTGAAGATAGGCCAGGTTTGGTAGAAGAAACTGGAAATTATTATATGGTTTTCCATTTTCTAATGCCTGAAAACATTTTTTCTTTTTGTTTTCTTGATCCACTGGTTGGCCTCGCTTTCTCCAAGCCATGAGCATTACATGCTTCTCTAATGCTTACTTCTTGCATGTTATGTACAGAAAATTGCCAGGCCTTGGACTGACTGGTTCGATTGGTTTTCTACTTGGAAATTTGGCATCGCTAATAGAGCTGTAAGATTTATAGACCCATATCCTTCCTAAATCTTTTGTCCCATTTATGAGGCAGTGTATATTGAAAATGTACTCCCTGTTGGCTGCAGAGATGTGAGTAACAACAATCTTGCTGGACAGATTCCTTATTCACTCCCTCCTAATGTTCAAAGACTGTATGCTACCTATGCAGCCCATTTTCATGTTTTCTCTATCTAATTGTCTTCATAGCTCGGATAAATACCATTTTGCTTTGCAGGAATCTTGCCAATAACAACCTTAATGGAGATATACCATATTCTATTTCTCAGTTGACTTCTCTCAAATACCTGTGAGTGGTCTTCTCATGAATCGCTTTTGCTCTCTGTGTGAAATTGGAGAATCTGATAAAGAAAGACAAGTGCTTCTTGCTGATAATTTTTCGTTTGTGCAATAGAAACCTTGGACACAATCAGCTTCAGAACCAAGTAAATGATATGTTTACCCAACTGACATCACTCTCCACACTGTGAGATCTCCTGCTCTCACTGAAAAGGAACTTTTGGTTTCTGTTCAACTCTAATGTGGTTTGTTGAAGCTATCAATTGTCAAATCATTAAAATTTTCTGATGTATTATGAAGCACAGTACTCCTTTTCTGCAGGGATCTCTCATTTAATTCTCTGACGAGCAACCTCCCCCATAGTTTTAGCTCTCTTTCGAGCATGAATACCATGTTAGTGCTGAACTGATTTATCAATGGAAGTTTAATGAGTATTTAATACTTGATGAATGTCTTATGTACATTTTGCTGGTTTATGTTTATCCAGGTACTTGCAAAACAACCAATTTACAGGAGATATAAATGTTCTTGCAAATCTTCCCCTTGAAAATCTGTGAGTAACAGCGTACGAATTTACTAATTCAATTATTGTGTAAGGCCCCTTAAAGTTGGATTTTTTAAAATTCCTTATATCCCTAATCAGGAACATTGCAAACAATCATTTCTCCGGGTGGATTCCTGAACAGCTGACGAACATTAATTTGCAGTAAGCATATGTTTTGTCCCTCTATTTTTTGAGTGCAACACCTGTGTTACCCTTTCTCCATTTGCAAGCTGAAATTGATGGGTGACTTGGCAGTGAATATGGTTTAGGAGCTGGAATATGACTGTCAAGTTCCTCATTTGCCTCTCATATTTCATTACCATATTATCAAGTTTTAGTGAATCTTGGAGGATATACAATTTTGAAAGAAAATACAAAATATGATGCCCACTCTCCATGATATGAACTTAATTAGGCATTTAGAGGGCTGGCCAGGGCTTTAAAATGATTTGTATATCTAACACTTGTTTTAAAAAAAAAGGATTTATGTTGGAGATTGTTCTTCTGAAATTAGTTGGATGTGTGCCTTCAAAGGTAAGAAAAATATCATTTGTTGAAACTCCTATGGATGCATTATATATATATATATATATATATATAATATTTGGAGGTAGAGGAATGTTTGAATCTTTCAAAAGGGAAAATCAAGTGTCTCTACCAGATTATGCAAATGGTGAAGATGAAGATTTCCACTCTCCCAAATTTGGAGCATGAGACTCGTGGATCAATCCAAAGCTTTGGGCCTTTAGTTTGATTGTGTTCCTTTGAAATTTGATCCTGTTTTGTGAGGTTAAATATATGTCTTGTACAGTTGATGGAAGTTTTTGCACTGTAGAGTTTAAGTAATGGATAGAATATTGCTTAAAAAATGATTTATAAGCGGTCTTTGTTAACACTGGGTCTAAATATATTTTGATGACAGAAAAGATGGCAACTCATTCAACTCAGGTCCTGCACCACCGCCACCACCTGGCACACCACCAATCACCAAGTCGAACCGAAATCATGAATCTGGGAGTGACAGCTCCTCTAATAGTGGTGGAAGTAAAAAGTCAGGAATAGGTGGTGGTGGAATAGCTGGAATCATCATTTCCCTCTTGGTTGTTGGGGCAGTTATTGCTTTCTTCCTTGTAAGGAGAAGATCCAAAAGGCCATCACCTGATATAGAAAAGTTCGACAATCAGCCCCTTGCGCCACTTGCTCCTAATGACATGCATGGTAATCTCAGAAATTTTATACCAGATAGCTTCTAGACATGCACGAAGGGAACTCATCTGGGTATTAGGATTTGTGATTTCTCTAAATATCTTTAAGATGTTAAATGTTTCTTCCCTGCTCATGCCTCGTTATGGCTTGAATTTCTCACTTCTTGATCTTAGTCAATGTATCATGTCCCATGACCTCCTAGCCCATCATCTTATTTGACTACATGAAAGGTTGTGGGGGGTACTAAATGATAAATTCATATTTTGATAGTTTGCTCATGTTCCTCCATGTAATTGAATAACTTTCTACCATTATTAGATTTCTCATTTATTTTCCTTTTCTCGGATAGCTAGTGAGAAAAAGGCGAGAGTTTGCAAGGTTCACTTCAGAAAATATTCTTCAAAAATCTTGTAATTGATTTCTTGAAATCCAGACATGCATATCCACCCATGAAATTGACTCTGAAATTCTCCATACCAAAACTGACACTTTGTGTAGCTTCATTAATACTTTTCAGAAGGTGATGGGCATTGATATTCTCCAAAGCTGATCTTATTTTCCTCTTAATATTGCCAGCAGAGTCAAAGTCTCTGCACACATCCTCTGCATTCAACACAAAAACATTTGATACATCAGCTTCGATAACAATCAAGCCACCGCCAGTTGATCGCCACAAGTCATTTGATGAAGAGGACTTCATGAAGAAGCCTATCATAGTGAAGAAACCCATAAAGATTCCCATGAATGTGACATCTTACTCTGTAGCGGACTTGCAAATGGCTACTGGGAGCTTCAGCATTGAGAATCTTCTTGGAGAAGGGACCTTTGGGCGAGTTTACCGAGCTCAATTTGATGATGGCAAGGTTACTTATTATCAACTTGCTTTCTTGCCATCTCTTTTTAACCATAAACATTTTTCTTTATTCATATAATCCTGTTCCTCAGGTCTTTGCTGTGAAGAAATTAGATTCATCAGCCATTCCTAGTGAATTTTCAGATGAATTTCCAGAGATGGTTTCAAGCATTTCTGAACTTCATCACACAAATGCGACAGAGTTGGTGGGCTACTGTGCGGAGCATGGGCAGCACATTCTGGTATATGAGTTCCATAAGAATGGATCTCTGTATGACTTTTTCCACCTATCAGATGAGTACAGCAAACCACTGACTTGGAACTCCCGCATCAAAATCGCTCTTGGAACAGCACGAGCTATAGAGTAAGTTTTAGATATAATAAATTAGTAAACTGGCGGATCCTTGTATCATTAGGAGTGTGAGCATGTCAATGTGAAGCAAAGTATATTTGGCCATGGAAAAGCTTTCTGATATCTGCTTTGTGAAAATTTTCACGGCACGGTATGCTGTATTATATTTTCCAGTTTTCTTCGAAACATTATAGTTGGGTATGTGAAACCTTTTCAAGAAAATTGGAGAAAAGTCATGGTGTGTGGATGATACTTTTCCAAAAAATGGTACAGTGCAATTTCTAATGAAAAATGGGAAACCTTTTGGCACGTGCATGGTCCCTCATTTTATCTATATTAGAGATCATCTTTAGACTGATAAATTGTTTGGTTTTATTTTACATTTTAGTAGCAATTCTTTTATTGCTGTGGATTATCAGGTACCTTCATGAGGTTTGCTCTCCATCATTTATCCACAAAAATATTAAGTCGGCAAACATTTTGTTGGATTCGGAGCTCAATCCTCATCTGTCAGACTGTGGATTGGCAAGCTTCCTTCCAAATGCAGAACAGGTGAACTTTTAGGCTTCCAGCATGAAAATGTTTCTGCTTCTCCTATGTCTCCTTAATCACAGACTGAATATTTCCAATATCGGAATCTCCTTAGGACTAGATGGCACCATCTTAGATGACGAGTGTTTGAGTCTGAAAAATGTTCAGGTGGGTTGAACTTGAATGCTGACTGGTAGGCTAGATCTGACCTTAAACTTACAATTTTCACCTCCTGTTTTCTCTGCCTGTGTTGTAGCACAACTCTCTATTCTTCTTACATTAAACCATTTAAAATGATTTCTTAACCATTTTGTAAGTTAAAATATATGGGAGAAAGAACTACCCATATATGAACCTTTTTTTGTCGATTTTCAATTGTTGAATTTGGTCACTGTGGACTGTAGTAAAACTGTCAGTTTCTTTTTTCATCAATACAGGCTCTAAGCCAAAATGCGGGACTAGGATATAGTGCTCCTGAGGTTACAATGTCAGGTCAATATACACTTAAAAGTGATGTTTATAGTTTTGGAGTGGTGATGCTGGAACTCCTCACTGGACGCAAACCATTTGACAGGTAAAACTTGCATGGATATAAAATCTACCACTATCTTAATTTCTATATTTAACAATTGCCAATGAGTATAAATCTATGTGATTTTGTTTCTCAGCTCAAGGCAAAGATCTGAGCAATCTTTGGTTCGCTGGGCAACTCCACAGCTCCATGATATTGATGCTCTCTCTAAGATGGTTGATCCTGCATTGAAGGGGCTCTATCCTGTGAAGTCTCTCTCCCGATTTGCTGATGTCATTGCTCTTTGCATCCAGGTAAGTTCTTGGTCCAATCAGTCTTTGCTACTACATGCAATTATAATAGGCTTTGAACTAAGAATTGGCGTGAGGAATATCACGGATTCTTTCCTGCAATAGGAAATAAGTGGGCCTTGCTCCTCTTTTGACATTTATATTGTTGAACAAATGCTTTAGAAAACGAGAACAGATTCCAAACTCAACCTATGTTAGATTATAACTTAACAGAGAACACTTGATTAGCTCTTTTGACCTTTTCATGTCTTTCAATGGTTTCTATTATTCTATCTTGAGGATAGGGTGAACCAGAGTTCCGACCACCAATGTCCGAAGTTGTCCAGGCACTGGTACGTCTAGTCCAACGCACCAACATGAGCAAAAGGACATTCGGAAATGAACAGAGGGCATCCCAGCAGTCTGATGATCTTGACATGTAGAAAATCAGTGCGTTCTAAGGGTGGCTATAGAATCAGACTGCCCGTCTTATCTCATGATGAAGAAATAATTCAAGGAGTCTTGCAGACGTTCATCAAACTTCGAAGTGCCTTACCTATTTATTTTTGTGCAATCTGCTCTAGCTTTGATCTCATTGCTGTCTTTTACTCTGAAAGGAGGGTCTAGCTTAGTGCACCCAGCTTGTTAATATCGTTTACGTTCATGAACTAGTCTTGCGCTGAATATGAGGCATGAGAAGTTGTATGCTCTGTCAAGACCTCAGTTGAGTTCAAATAAGATGTCCAGTGAGCACCTTTGTTTCCAGCTAGACAAAAGAACAGAGACAGAATTATGTTTTCTGGCAGAAAGGGAAGAACTCTTAAAAGTCTTGCTACAATAGGCAACAACACCGTTAGGTATGGGAATTCCCGATACAGAGACTCAGGCAGATATCGGGATTGCACCCTCCGGTTAGACCGACCGGACCCTTTAGAACCAGACTGAGGATAGCCCAGACTGGTGCTCTTGCAAATGCAAGTTCCTGGTGGGAAGATGTTAAGACGGTAACAACACACACCTCAAAGATGTAAAAGGTTACATGTCCAACATTTTCCTTTATACGGTTGATTTATAAGCAAAATTTGGAGGAAAAATATACAGTTATTGCGATAATAGGCCGTTATCCTGTGACTTAAGGGAATCATGCTTCTTTTACTTCTGTTCTATAGAGAAAGGAGGGTTTAGACGGATGAAATGACAATTAGGAGTCTCTCCCATATAAACAAGCTGTAAGGCCTTCTCTCTTCACTTGATTTGTTTGTAAGCTTGATGAAGCTTTCCTGCAAAATGTTGTATCTCAGCTGAAGAGAATTATCGGCTCCAGCTTCTTCCTTTTGAGGACGATATATTCATAAAAACCTTTTGCTTAGCTCAAATGGAACATGAGCAGACTTTCTAAATTGTTCTCCATCGCCCCCGACATCAGAGAGGGAGCCAGAACGAGTTACATTTCCAGCGGTTATACCTGCTTCAATTGAAGAACCTGCTGGTCTGTCTATTCCAGTTCTTGGAGCACTTTCAATCTGCATTTGCCAAGATTAGACCAGAAAACATGCGTGGTTTCCAATCTTTCCGTTCCAGCATTCTGTAAGCCGGTCGAAGGCTACTAGTCAATCAAACAGTACCTTACTAAAATTGCCCACTTCCAAAGCAACTTGGCTTAAGTTTTCCGATAAATGCCAGCTGTTTCGTCTGCCAGCGCAGCCATTATTGGTCCAGTATATCATCAGGTGTCTTATTTGACTTTATAGAAACATATAATGAGAAGGTGCAGGTGGAAAGGACTTGAAACTTCAAGATCTCCCTGAATGCAATAAATATAAATGGCCCTTTGCTTTTCTTTTTAATCATATACCTGCTCAACCACAATAAATGCCCTGCATCTATTTGGTTGTTAACCCTGTGCACCCTATAGTTTATGAAACCTACCAGTCATGCCCTTCGGATTCAGCTTGGTACATTTTCTGAATCTCGTTTGAATTGACTGATCATGTACTGAATGCATATGACATGACAAAAAATCGAGTGAAGCTGGAGATAATATAATAAATCGGTCAATCCTTAGATAACACAACTCCACAATGTAAGTCGATGAAACTTGTTTCAAAGATGTTGTATTGCTGGAACTAACAATGCTCAGTGCGAACAAATTAGCTTATCAAAAAAGAACGCGAACAAATTAACTCATACCATCCATTGCAACAAAGGGCACGTGAGATCAGTGTTAATCCTCGACAATGGTGAAACTAAAATCAGAGGTATGGCAAGGCAACTAGGTACATACTACAGAAGAGACGATCACACCACCCCGAGATGCATCGTGGAGCTTGTCAGTCTCAAGAATGAAGAAAAGAATCAGAAGAGACCAAAACTTATGCACAGGATATGAATAATACTACCACAAACCAGATTACAATCTTTTTACTCAAATATATCTGTGGGTAATCAGTTCTGATGAGCAACAATGAAGCAAGCACAATAGCAGATTGAAATCATCGCTGAGCTACTCACATCTTCTCATTCATTGTCTGCAATGAAGTTTGGATCTTCTCCTTGGCAGAGGTATTCATCACAAACAGAGGCAGATCCCCAGTCTTTTCGGAGCCGACGTATATCTTCAGTGAATGTTGAACCAGATGCTCCGATGAATACAGTAGACGAGGCACAGATAGTCTTATCTAGCATAGCTTCCACCTACACACATTAAGGTAACCCAGCACACTTCCATAAAAACTGAACCTTGCCATTGAACATCAATGTTCATAAATAAAATGCAAAACAAGTTCAAAGAATTTGTGTAAATTATAGACATAATGGCAGGTCAATATATTCCTCTCCAGTAAAGTACTAGGAGGAGACATATGATACTGATTGATGAATCTTTATGATGCAGCTACCCAGACAAGTTGCAGCATATCCCATAGCTCAAGTGAGAACTTTTGGAGTGAGTACAATCTATTCTCTATGAAGATCATTACTCCAGCCAACAATGGAAAAAGGAATACATTCTATGTGTTGTTTTGATTCAAAAACCAATTTTACCATGCTCTTCTGCATTACAAGCGGAAAGCATGGCGAAAAGAAAGAGAGGAAACTATTGGCCCTCAAAATCCTGGGTTCAACATAATTGCCCTATTCTCCACTGGATACTGTCCATAGGAAATCATGGAAAATAGAAGGAGCAGAAGCCATTGGTTCACACCTGGGAGTCTCCCTCAAGGCCATGCCTATACAACAGAGCATCCCATTTCTCAGCTGAATTACGAGCAGGTCGTGTCACCAGGGGCACAATCCTCCCATTCACCACAATTAGTGACTGAAGAAGACCAGTTTCACTTTCTGCTGCATCAGTGGAAAGGTATATGACTGGAGTATTAGCCTTCTCAACCACCCGGCTGATGCACTCAGCAGCTTGAGGAATTGGATAGAAACAACTAGGCTTTTTAGCATTGCTGCATGAATAAGCACATCACTGTTAGAGCACATATTCAACTGGCCACAGACAATGATATATAGTATCAATAATTAATGGTCTAAAAGAACAAAATTGTGACTGGTTTAGAATAATCCTATGCTTGTAATTTCTAATACTCCAGCTCCTGAGGAATAGTATTGTCCAACATGATCAATTGCAAGCTATATGTAATTTTACATCTATTGCTTCAAAAGTTTAAGGAAACTCTTGCTTAGCAAACATTTCCAAAACAAAGTACTCCTGAACTGCCTAGAAGGATATGTGACTAAAACCATTTTTCACATGCCATGGAACTCCTGGAAGTAATTCAACACTATAATAAAAGAAAATGGAATTATCATCTGACAGTTAAATATAAAGTGTGATGGATAGATAGAAAAACACACCAGAACTTCAAAAACCCATGCCTACGAAAATGAAAAGCGGCATAATCCTTCCCCAAGAATGTCTGAATAAACCGCTGTGCAGTGAGCATAATTAGACGACTGGGTTCGATCAAAGTCTTGCACTTGTGGGCAAGTGGGCCACCAGGCTGCATTACCAGCTCTTGCTCCACATCAGCAAAGAAAACATCTCCGATGGCAATAACATCATCATTAGATGAGAACTTCGCCTGAACATCCTGAATTGTCCTCTTAATGGGCTTCTTCACATCCTCGACCCAAGGGGACTCAATCTTCCCCATGGAGACACCCACCCCTTTCAATTTCTTGACATGATCCTCATCCACAAAACAGTGCTGGGGCAACGAGAAATAACAGATGAACCGATCTATGTGCAAGTGGTTCTTCTTGACATTTGAGAACTCCTCAAATGTCATAACAACCTTCCTTCCCAGGCATTGGTTTATATGGTCGATGTCCAACACCCTGCTGTACTGGTAATCCACTTTTGAGCTGGGAATGACCAGAATTCTGTTAAGCACGGCCGCAAAGAACATGTGCTTCTCGAGGCAGATCAGATGGTTCGACATTTGACCTGACAGGCAAATTGCGAACAAGTACTTATCTGATTTAGGTTTCCACTCAATGGTCTTTCTCTCAGAAAATCTCTGATCCACCTTCTTGCACCTATCCCAACCGAACTCACCAAAATTTGGGCTCCCAAAATCACTGCCACCTGTCTCCAGGGACAAGTTTCCCGATTGATGTGGCAATAATAGAACATCCTGAATCTCCTTGTTCAATGAAATCTGCTTAAGCACCTCAGTCTTGAAGTCCTCAAAGGACCGACTACTCGGTTCGGCCTCACTTGAATTGACAGTACTGAAGCTAGAATTTTGACTGGCCAAGGGACCTAATGTCCTATTCCACATTGCCAAAAGCCCCAGCTGCTGCTGCTTTAACAAATACAGAGCCCTGAGCTCGGACTCCCTCATGCGATCATCGAGTGACCCGAGGTTCAGCGTTGGGAATCTAGAAGAGAAGATGCTGCGGATGTCAGTGATGAAGTAGAGTACCACTATTAGCAGGGGGAGGATGACGGCAATGAGGAATCGCCGATTGAAAGATACATTGAACCGGCGCGAGGGGACGCGGGAGGGGAAGTCTTCGATGTCAAATGCGGAATGGGATCTGCGCTGAGGGGTGGAGTTGGGCTTGATGTCGTTCTGGTGGATTAGGGTCTCGCGATCGTCTTCGTCGTCCGAGGAGGAAGCGTCCCGGCCCATGTCGATTGCAGGGCAACCCCGGAGGGCCCGCAATGAGCCGAAAGAGGAGATTTCTTCAAGCGGTCTGATTTGAATCGAAGGGAACGGGGAATTGGGTTTGCTATGGAAATGGCAGGGACTGTTGCAGAGGGAGAAAGGTTCGATCTTTTATGAGTGGTGCGGTGAGAAAGACAAGTCTGGGATCTAAGAGAGACAGAGAGAGAGAGAGGTGGAGGAGGAGGAGGACTAGGAACCAAGGAAAGATGATGGTTGTCGGTGGGAGAAAACTGACGCCTGACCGGCCCACCCCAACTGTAACCAGTACAGTTACAAGCAGTCAATTTCTGTAGAAGAAACTGCCCCTACGATTCTCTGTAATGACGAATTTGCCACAGCAGCTGACCATCAAGCTTCCTGTTAGGGACACTCTTGATGTTCAGGTATTTGACACGGAATTCAAATTTCATTGGCATAACTTTTTTACAATAAGTTTTTTATCCATTAGAACCCTTTGTTCATCTATTCATGGCTGTGACAGGTTGATAACAACACCGCTATAGTGTGATGTTGTGTAATTGAAATACGAAAACTAGAAGATGACACTTTTATTTTATACGAGACACGGGATCTGAATACTAATCTATATTAGGACATTAACATAAGCCACCAATACAAGCAACACGACAGTAGCTGTGCCTCTATAGTATCAACTCTGATGTAAAAATTTTACAGGAAAAATCAACGATCCTGGATCCCAGAGTTCTGCCCTTTTAGCCTGTTCTTTTGAGAAGAAATGTGAGTTTGAATGCAGTATAGTTTAATCTGTTACTTCAACAAGCCGACCTGTTACCCATTTCTTGGTCACGGTGATGGTTGGTTTAGTGGGAAGATCTTCTTCTGGTGTATTGAGATTAGTTTCACTTCCATCGGAAAGAGGATCTCCTTTGCAAATAAGTAGCCCATTTGGTCCTGTGTACTGATGGGCATCCTCCATCAAGCCCTCCACTTTGTCCTCCAGACTAAGCTGATTAAAGCTTGGAGGGTGTCCAAAACTGAACATATTTGTCTCTCCACTTGGAGTCTGAAGTTGATTTGCACTCCCATTGACTTTTCTTTCCTCCCCAATATGGTGGGTAAGTCCTGATAAAGGGTGTGAATGATGTTGTGGCAGCAGAACACCCTGACCAGACATGATGGATCCTGTCTCAATGGGCGAGGTGATTCCTCTATCGATGGACTCGATCAATTGGATGGCTTCAGCTATAAGGATTCTGGTTTCCACAAGTGAAACTCTTGCAATGGGGCTTCTGACTGCAGCAACTTCCAAGGCTTTAGCAGCCTTTTCTGCTTCGGCTATCAATAGCCTGCAGATGCACAGTTCCTCATTAGCAGTAAGCGTAGTACAGCATGTTAGCCTAGCAGCCTGCTTAACTTCGTTTTGGAGAATCAATGCACCAAAATTGAAAAAAAAAAATGAAAAAAGGCAGCAAGGAATGACCAGCAAGCAAACCTTGCTTGTTTGACAGCTTCAGTTATATTGGTCTCTGCAGCAGCTCTTTTTGCCCTGATATTCTTGATCACTTCAAGTTTGGAACTAGCCAAAGGATCCCTAAACATAGGAGTTTTGCTTCTCTTCAATCCCATTTGTCGGATTTGGCTCTGAGTGTCACGCATCTTGTAGTGATTTTCATCTACCGCTTTTCTCTTGGAAGGGCTCCTTCTCGGTGATTCTGTGCTGCTACTGGGCATCTGTCTTGGCTTTCTCTCAACCCCAACTGGTACTCCGTGATATTTAGAAAGCCCAGAGCAAACCCGTTCCCGGTATGCCTGTCAGATAAGAGAACCATAATTAGTACAGAAGACATGACTAAAGGAATAGAATAACACTAGTCCAGTAACAAAGACAGCATACATTATTGGGGAAAACTGAGTTCCTAATAAAAATAGAGGTTACCAGCTGGTTTTACATCTTCCAATATCAGAAAATCTAGCTATCATTTCACTGGCTTATACATCAAGCAGGATTAACACGTTTAGTCAAACAAAAATCTTACATCAAGCCGGCTCACCATATTGGACCAAATGAAGATTTGTAAGAACTTTGCCTATAGGACAGATAAATGGACAAGGATCCCCTTTTAAGCATTGCTGATTTGATTTAATAACTTCCTTGAAGAATAATATGGCATATCAAGATGCAGCATCTATTGAGCCAGTTGTTTCCCAAAAACCAGCCATAACACATATCCTCACCGGATCTGCCCATTTTGCAGCAATAGCTTCAGCAATCTTCCTCCTCTGCTCAGGAGATTTTGGCGCTCTCCTGTTACCCCTCTGCTTTAGCACAGTCTTCCTTTCTTTTTCACTATCCAGCCATTCCTGCTCAAGCTGCTTGCTCAATATATCATATGAAACCCACTGCAGTTCCATCTCACCAGTGCAACCTCTTCTAGAAGCTTCTGCAATTAAGTTTTGCCATTCAAAGGAGCAGTTTTCCTGGACCATCAGCTTTTCCCGGCGCTTTTGCCACCCTATCCGCACTCCAGCTCCAATTTTCTGTCTTATCTCCTCTCTACATTCGCATGGCAAGACATGAAAACTGGAACTGTAGATATTCTCCAAGATAAGATAAAGCTCATCCAAGTTTGAATTTGATAAAACAGGCAAACATAATTAAAAAAAAAGGTTGGATCAAATAAATCAAATTTCGACATGGTATGCTGTCAGATTGGAGAGAAACTAATCAGTGCTCTAGTAAATTAATTAGGTCTGATCATGATTCTTACGTCTGTGAGTGTCCCAGTTTAACCAACTTCATCTTCACCTGCAAAACCAACATTTGTCATAAGATGCAGTTTCATTTGGCTCATGAAGTCAAGGAAATGATGAAATGACTCGCTCTGCAAACACAACATTGTCTTTGCTTCAGAGAAATTGACACTATGACTGCGCACTAGGTCAGTGATGCTTGAACCACAGGTGTTCTGCTGATGTGCAATTATTATTGATGGTCAACCTAAACAAAGTGTCTTACAAGCCCCAAAGGAAAGATTGGTTTTCAGTAAAGGAGTCAAAAGAAAATAATTACATCAGAAAGATTCCAAATTAAGGTAATAAAAGAAAGTGTAGATTAGGAAAAGAGAAAAACCGGAGAGTTGGCTGTTATGTACAGTCTGCGACAAAGCACCTGTGCTCACGGAGATCACATAAATGTGCTATATAGCAATTGCAGAGGGCCTGACATAATTTAAAATTTAATCTGGAATTTACATAACAATTAACAAAGTGATTGGTCAAATCACTGTTCATTGCATTTTTCCAAGAAACATGTCAAAAATTATTCTTACATGACTTCACCTTAGGATTCTGCATAGCAAGCCTTGTTCTCTCTCTGATCCGCTGAATGGTTTCTACCATCAACATTCAAAAGATTTAAGTTTAATAAGAAAAATGATTGATACAAATCAATGAATCAATGACTTCTTACCAGCACTGTGCTTCCTTCCTTTGTTCCATGGAGTATTCCCTTTATTTGCCTTAGATATCCTTTTTCTCCTCAACTTTTCTCTTTCATCCAAATCATCTGAATCCTCAGCAGAAGACTTGGCCACTGCAGCGCATGAAGTTGTATGAGGACCCACATGCAAATTCCGCTGATATATGTGCCCATCATCACTCAAAGCTAACATCTTCGGCTCAAGGGCGGCAACTGCCTTGATCTCTAATTTGTTCTGTCTTGTCTTGGAACTTATGTTTCTAGGGATGTTTAAGGATTTCCATGTGGGGGTCAACCTTCTCTCACTCCCATATGTGAACGTACTCGAAAACAAGTTACTATTTGCACAAGCTTGAGCCCTCAGAACACCCAGGTGGCTTGGGAAGTTAGGTTGTGAAGTGGCAATTTCTGTCCACCAATACAACAATCATTAAGACAAAAATGATCTCTCTTAGAATGGAAATCCTTAGAAAAACACAGGCAATTTCAAAAGGTCATGTCCTTCTTGACACGCTTGAGATTGATGAACTATTAAATTCTCATAGCATTTAGCCACATTCATACCCCAATAGACCACATTGACCTATGTGCCGTGAGAGGACACTGTTGACAATTGACACAAGGAGATTCCTATAGCCACACATTTGTCGAAATTTCACGATACTCACTCAATTGTCAGTAACAGATGCATAAGAAATGCAATTACAGAAGGCCTGACAAGAAAGTTACCCAACTTTCTAAGCTTCAATGCCAACTCTAATTTCAACACAGATTCCACTCTACACTATTTCCTTTAACCTCTAACCAAAATATGACATGGTATCAGTCTCTTTGGTGGGATCAGATGCAGTGGGTAAGGCGGCATTTGCCCCTTGTCCATGTGCTTCGAGGTTCCTGCCAGAATTGCTGAACACTCCGTTCACCATCATAGAAACGAACCCAGGAAATTCACCCAAGGAGCGAAACTTAACGTAAGAGTTCAAGGTTGAGTTCAGGGACCGAAATGAAATAATAGAGTAAAATATCAACAAAATCAAATAAGATTTACGTAGGGTTTCAATAGTTTTCTTGAATCAGGGGGCAATCCCCCGCACCCCCACTAAATAAAAGGTCTCATTTACCTCCAAATCACTGAAGGAGTAATTCACAGTAATTTTTAACTTGCCCATAAAACTGAAGAAGAGGGAGCTCAGAATTCACCCTTAAACTCAACCGTGGCAAATAATTTTGAGCAGGGACATGAAATGAGAACAGAAAACGGAGAATTGCCTATGAAAGAAGAGCAAAGATGGTAAAGTAAACTCACCTAATAAAGGCATGGATGGTTGCTCATTCAGGCAAACCAGAGGCCCAGAATTCGCCACAGACCATCAAAAACGAACCACACAGAGGTTGGTGTGAAGTGGGAGATCGAAGAAGAAGAAGAAGAAGAAAAAGTAGCAGTAGAGGAGGAGGGGGAAGAAGAAAAAGGGAAGCGACACCGGGTGAGCGGGAGACGCTGATAAAACGGATAACGATCGAATTTGCTTCCGACTCTACTCAGGCGAAATCACAGCCGTTGGCTTTCTGATCCACTGCCCTCGTCCCATCACCGTCGTACTTTCGCCTCTGGTATGTCAGTTGTGCCCCCTTATCCCGCCATCAGACGGCTCCCGTCCAGTCTATCAGTACTGGTATTTTTCGAATATATATTTATATTTCAAGCATCTCCATAATCGGAAAAAAAATGTTTAAAATTAAGATAATCTAATAAAGGATCACATTTTTAAAATATAAATTTTATTATTTATAATATTTAAATATGTTTAATTAAATGGACAGAAGAGGTCTGCGGACCGGACCCCAGGCAGATTTCATCGACGTTTAAATATCTAAATGCAGACGGAGGGCTCCATCGAGCCTGGAGGACGCTCGTGGTTGTGGCCATCAACGGCTGAGGTGGCTTGTGGGGGCCTACGGGAAGCTGCCAAGTGGCGAACGGAAGATAGACGATTGCATGTCGCTGAATACGATGATCACACACACACCCAAGCTGGTATATGTATGACTTCCATTAAAGATCTTAAAAGCTCCAAATACATTGTTGGTGTGCCAATGCCAGAAAATCTGGGATCCAGATAGCGCATCTTCACATGCCCTAAAAAATAGCTCTTGACAACGTCCTGGCTAGTCCCAACACGGTGCCGGACCGTATTCATTTCATGAATACTCTTATGATGTGCATCTAGGGTTGTTAAATGGAGCGGACTAGTCTAGAATCGGACTGTCCAAACCCGGAATCGGTCCAGACCTCCAATAACCCGACTTTTAACTGCTCTTATTGGGTTGATGAGTGGTTATGAGCTATGCCAACAATATAAGCATGTTGAACTGTAACTGATCCTGAACTTTTACAAAATCGGACCATGAACCATAGTCTTCCGCCTACCAAATGTCGCAATCCCCTTACAATTTGTTGAAAAATCAACGGTCACAAATGGTCGAGCATTTGATCGTTTGACCGACTCTAAGCAAAGCATTGTTCATCCAATAATATTGTTCACCCTTCAAATTTGAAAGCAACAGTTATGTTACCACTGTAAAAAAAAAAATCATTGCAATCAATAATTTTATTTTTTTATCCAAAATTTATTTTTTTCTAGTTTTCATCAATAATCCTCAAATTTTTTATATAAATAAAATTAAAAAAAATATTTAAAATTTAAAGTCATAAGTAAAATGAGAAAACATATTTTAATTTAAAAATAAATTAATTTTATATACTTTAAAAAAAGAGAGAAAATGCAATGTTTATAGGTTAAACCGACCTGAACCGTTAATTGACCCACTTAGACACGGCTTTGGATTGGTTCATACTATCATGAACCATAAAACCGTAATTGGCTTAGTCTATTATGTATAACGGATTGATTCGTAATTGTAGCAAATAATAATTCCAGACCTGTTTCGAATTTATTCGAACTATTATTTTAACAACACTATATGCATCGACACTGTCAAGATAGCGAAGACATGATGTCATGCATTTGATAGTGTGGAGACTTAGAACTTGCATCTTATAAAAGGAAAAAAAGAAGAAGAAGAGAAGTAGTGATTTTACTGTGAATGAAACTAAATTATAATAATATATTATTCAATATTACGAAGTTTGTACTCATTCTCATAAAAATGATTTTTAAAATTTTCTTTTCTCTTAACAATTTCAAAGCTATTTATGGTTGGAAAGAGAGAGTATTTCTAATGATAGATTTGACTTGACGTGGATACTTGGGTTTTGGTGAAACGAAGGAAGGGCCTTATCGATGGAGGACGACCATGTGACCCATGTGACGCCATATGAGCAACACATGTACGCCAGCCATTATCTCCTCTCGCCCATTTAGGTTACCATTCCATCATCCCTTGTGCATAGAAAATTCGTACATGTGTACAAAATAAGCCAGTAATCGACCCCCCAATGTACATTAGCTTGGGTTCTCTCTCATTTATATTCAACATTCATAATGATATTAAGAATTTGTGATTCACTTTTAGCGGCACACTAAGTAGAAGGTTTAGTTGCATGGCACATTAAAAAAAAAGGATTACATGGATAAGATTAACTCATGGACTACTGCATATGGTAGATATCGTTTCGAGAGGAGCCACACCAATTGTATGTAGTCTTCATGTGTTAGGTACTATTGTAGGGTGCCTAGCTTCAATGTGAAAGGGTAACATTTGACACATAAAATCCCTTTTTCTAAGCCTAACCCGCGAGTGTGGGATTAATCCACGACAACGCTTCACGCTTGAGAACCGATGTCCTCATCGATTATGGCCATGCCAGTTGCACTTACGCTGGTCATCGTTGACACTCTCTTCTTCCCCTTATTTTTCCTTCCTCCTCCATTTTTCTCCTGGTCCATGTCATCACTCTGCGCGTTAGTGTTCTAAGTCGCAACCTCAAGCATGAGTTTGATCCGATACTGTTTGTCATGAACGGAACGTGAGAGCTAAAATAGACGACTAGTTTGATAGGCAAGGGAGCTTATTCAGTCAGCCAGCCCCGTAAGCTCCACCCATTTGAAGCCAATTCACTTATGAGATTAACCCATGAATATGAGACTTTTCATCCAAGTGGTAGAGATTTAGGCGACTGATCTATGGGCACACTGGGCTCACCCACACTCTCGGCCTCCACGTATGGGCACCTCATCAGCTCTCACGTGAACTTCTCGTGGTGTGCATCTCCCCCACCAACCCCTAAGTGGACTCTTGACCTTTGAACATAGAAAGTCTACAAATGTTGTCTCATGCAAGTATTGTCCCCGAGATCCCTCCCCCCACCACAAGGATCAAGACCCCACATCTCAAGGGGATTCCTCTCGTATCCCCATGCAGCTGCCACCGATAGTTAAACTATCGGATTGACCTATATACGCATTTTACAATGACCCTATACCGTCGTATTACACCTTACAATACATCCAGTGCGATGAATTTCGTGATTTGGCAATATCGAGGTGTTTGATGATGTAAGCGAACCGTGGCGTCCGAGTGTGTGCCCCTCAACTGAAACTCATCTGGCCCCCCACATTATCTTGGTTCCTTGCTATAAGAACTTTAAAAAATTTGTCTTGTCCCTCACCACGCACGCATATATAGCATAAGCCTCCTGAGGGAGAACACACAGCAACATCAAAACCCGAAAGAGCATCCTTCTGGAAGTAGATATTTAATCAGACGCAGCATCAGGAAGTTCATGTCGGGGGTCTGGGTGTTCAAGTCGAGTGGTGTGATCCGCCTGATCGAGAACCCACAGGGAGAGATGCCGGGTGGCGGCTTGAGGAGGAAGGTCCTGGTTTACCTGCCAACTGGGGAGGTGGTATCGTCATACACCCAGCTCGAGCAGATCCTGGGAGGCCTCGGGTGGGAGAGGTACTACGAGGGCGACGCCGACCTCTTCCAGTTCCACAAGCGCACCTCCATCGACCTCATCTCCCTCCCCGTGGACTTCACCAAGTTCAAATCCATCTACATGTACGACATCGTGGTTAAGAACCCCAACAGCTTCACAGTCCGAGATATATGAAGCATATACGATCTAAATGAGTGCCCCGATTATTGTTGTTATTCGAAATGTATAAGTCAATTGCTAACAATGGCATGACACCGTGTGACTCAGTAAGGCATTAAAGAAATTTGCCTGAGCCAATGTTAACCCCAAATGGGCACCTCCCAACCGCATTTTCTTCAATCCATTTGGGCCAAAGATTGAATGAATACCCCTTTGATGCAGGCAGGCATCGACTTCAGCCCAAGCCTATCGAGCCCTGTGGATTCTGCCAATGTGCATCCAAAATACGTCTCATATAATTTATTATACTGTTGACAAGAGAGGACGGGGTTGTGGATCCCATCTATATAGGTCATGAATTTTCTATATAATTGATAATTGAAAAAAAATGATAGCATGAAGAGATCAGTACATATTATTTCAATTGAAATTATTACGAATGTTTGTTAGCGGAATTAAATTAACTAAACATAATTTCTTATAAAAATTGATCAATAAACTTAAAAGGTTTACATAAAACGTATGAATTGGTTGATTTTTAAATTAGATCAGATAATTTGGGTGTATAAAAATAAAAAATATAATTAGTTACTATTTTAAGAAATTATAAAAATGAGATCGGATGCCTTTCATGTCTGCTTAAATAATATATAGATTACAACAAGAATTCATCGTCGGAGACTCGATTGAGCCTTTGGGCCAGAAAGGAAGAAAAAGCTACGTCAAGGTCCAATCCATAAACTCTTAAGGCCCAATAAGAAAACGTAGCCCAAGAAAATCTATAAATCTTATTTTATTCTTTGACAAAAAGGGTAGAGACCATAAAATATTATTCTAATATGGATTTGAAACAGTATATATTTATTTAATAAAACTCGAATCCCTCCATTTTATCAATATTGGCTCGCCCTTAAACCTTCCCCGATTCCAAAGTGGGAGACACACCAAGGACCATAGTCAACAATTATGCTTCGCTTACACGCTCGGCCCCTGTGTCCAACCCACCACCATCAATGGGCGCCATAATGAGCAGGTAAACTAATCAAGCGCTTGATTCCCTAATTAATGATTCTGTCTCCTCATACGTTTTCAAGTCAATCGATTGTGACTGTGGCGTGGCAGCAAAAGCCCCCAAAATCAGGGCTGATTATCTGGAAACATATACGTATATATATATATATACATATTATCATGATTCGGTGCAGTAGACTCCTAGGTTTAGGACCATTTAGAAATGATACTGGGTCCCTCGGAAACTTAATTACGAAGCACCTTTTAAAGTAATTTCAAAATTTTTAAAAATATTTAAAATAAAATTAAAACAGTACGCTCGTTTTTAAATATATATATATAATTAGACAAAGTTATTGGACTAATATCCATGTCTAAACCTATCTAGCTCCTATCGAGTTATTTATGTCGTATTAAAAACTACTAACCATTACGTGTGAAAAAAAAATACTGACAGACCAAAACCCGAAAAACTGAGCCATAATCGACCCGAAAGAGTTAACTTTTTATGCCCTTATAAAAATTTTGAGTGGTTTTTTAGGCGAAGGAAATCACCCGCCGAACTAGCGGGGCCCGAGACCGACCCGAGTTTTAGAATTATATTTAATTATGTGGTTTACTAATTCCATTCTTTTGTTTAGTATTATTTTTTTCGATTCATCTCCCTAATTATGTATTTAATATTACCATAAAGTAATTTAAATTTATGCAATTTAGAAGAATTCATTATTGATTATTGTATTATTATCCAAAATTAATTTTATTTCCTAATATTTTGATATAATAACACCATAATTATAATTTTACAATAAAAGTTGGAGCCGGAAAAAAAACCTAAATCAATAGATTATTGGTTTTCGCTGCCCTAAATAATTTCGGTATAATTTTTTCCGTCCGAGCCAATAAAAATCAGGATCCAACGATTCGGTGCATAAACCACCCACCACCCCTACCGGCCCTAACCCTAGCACACGAAAAAGTCACAGCTCTCTTGACTTCAGTGGTCACGAGCAGACCCTGATTCCCGACTTCTTTGGGTCATGTGACCCTCCACCGGTGCCCAGTCCCTTAAGATTTAAACCCAAGGCATTAGTCTGATCCGTACTAGGAAAAAAAAACCACCAGAGGCAAATTACAATTTTTTTAATTAAAAAAACAGTAATTTCAATTTATGTACAAGATTTAAAAATCAAAACTACAACCCCTAAACCCCAAATTATGCCATGCGTATGCGGACGTGACACAATTCTATCACGCCTAACTCAATTCTAGGCACCCAATTTAGACATCTGAAAGTCAAAACGGGGCACCGTTGTGGGTCAAACCTCACATTCAATTATTGGTTATATAATTTTATTCATTTCTTAATTTACCAAAAAAATCAAATTAGCAGGCACTTAAATACGTAATTTTTAAAATTAGATCGGATCGAAACTAGGTATGAGTTCATGAGTCAAACAGAGATTTAATGGGTCTAATTGTATATTTAATAAATAATACTATCAATAAATTGATATAATATCATAATTTAATATTGATTTATAATAGAAATTATTAGTATGACAATCATATTAATCCAAAATTTAACATAATATATAAATATAAATAGAATAAATATATTAGAATAGATTTTTATTTTTTAAATTTTAAATTAGTCGATTTTGACATTGATTCAAATAAGTTCACCAGTTTGATTAGAAATTGGTCGATTTGATAGAACTAGTCAAATTTGTAATATACTTAGATTAATTTTAGAAATTGGATATAGTGAATAGTCGGTTCTCGATGAACTGGTTGGACTAATCGGACCAGTTCAATTTTAAAAGTTATGCTTAACCATGTTTGGCAAAAAAAATTAATGGATCATCCCATGAAAAATAAGGATATTAACTGGAATGATTAAATTCCCTTTTTTCTTCAGATTAAAAATGCTTAATTTCGGTTAATTAAAATCCTCATTTTTCGACTCCTCCTTGTCACTGAAAACGTATATTTACTAAAGATATTATTACGTCATCGTGGCATGTTAAATCCATCAAAATTTAAGAAATAATAATAATAATAATAATAAAATCTCTCACCTCCGCACATGGGGAAGCCGCTGAAGACTTCCCTGACAGTGATGAGTGATTTACGAAATTTCGTGCCTTCAAATTTTCATTGACCGACCCGAGGAGGCTGTAAATCACTGTTACAGCGCATGTTGCTTGGATCAGTAGTCTTCCTCAGTGGTCTCATCTCTTCACTGATTATGTCTGAAACCCCGTCATTAAAAAAACAAAACAAACAAACTCGAACTGGAATCATTATCTTCTCTGACAGTATGATTTTCGTGGCTACTCTTGCATAGACAAATCATGGTGTTCTTCTATCCTCGTCATGTTTCCTGTTCCAATTAACAGGCAGGGACCTACAGCTAGTGAGATCGAAAATGTACGGGCCCGGGTCGGTCGCCCGAGGAATCACTCTGTCGGCCTCTAACAGCTCGAGGCGATAAGTTGATTAGGTGAATCCTTTAAGCTTAATCCAGCAATGGGGCTTTCGAATTCAAAAGCTGAGATGAAGAATAATAATTAGTCCGGTCCAAATTCGTCTTCCCAGGAAGTGAACTGAGTTTTAATGGGCAACTGCATATATTATCAATAATCGGATCCAAAATCTGGTCATCCAGACATCCGCACTTGTCCGTTTCCTCTCTGAGCCCCACTACCACTCTCCATGTCTACTACTGGCCCCTGCAGTTGAGTACAGAGGTGGAGCGTCGTCCTTCACCGTCATCTGGCAGTGGATCTTCTCGTTCTCTCCTAATCGAGTCCAGTTTTGGATCTTTCGACTGCTTGGAGGTGGGTTCGTCTTGGATTCTTGCTCGGCCTCCTTCAAGAACCACAGGCGCAGGAAAATGCCTCTGTCTTTGTCCAGTTTCAGTCACACCACGAAGAAAGTTCGGATTGGGTTCAAGGAAAGTTCTCACTTTGTCGTCCGGGAACTGATGGAGGAGGCAGCAGGGCTCAATATGGAGGACTCCCTGGAGGTGAGTAGCCGCCCGTTGCGTGACTCTGCACCGATGGAATTGACGGCCAAGATCTTGATGACAGCCGCGGTAGTCCTCTTCCTCGTGGTGATCTTCGTTCTCGTCCTCCACCTCTACGCCAAGTGGTTTTGGGGCCGCGCTGAAGATTCCACAGCCGCTGCTGGACGGAATCCTAATCGCCGTCGGCGCCACCACCGCCGCAGACGGCACTTTGTATTTGCCGCTGCTGCCCATGACTCAGTACGTAAGGGCCTGGATCCTGCTATCCTCCGGTCCCTTCCTGCTGTGATTTTTGGTCCTGATGAGTTGGGGGACGGGCTAGAGTGTGCGATCTGCCTCTCGGAGCTCACAGAGGGGGAGAACACTCGCATGCTCCCCAAGTGCAATCACGGTTTCCACTCCGATTGCATAGACATGTGGTTCGAGTCTCACTCGACTTGCCCGATCTGCAGGAACCTCGTTGGTGGTGATTCCTCGAAGTCAGCTGAAACTGACGTGGAAGATAGCAGCAGTGCCAGTAGTAGCAACGATGCTGGTGAGTTAGCCGAGGAGAATGTAGCCAACGAGCAACCCTCCGAGTCTCCGAACTTCCCGACGAATGTGTTGTTTTGGGGCAATGAGACTCAGGTTAGCTCTAGGAGTGCTGCTTCCTTGGAAGAGGTTCCTTGTTCTTCACCTTCGCCGAATGGTATCGGTGCTGCTGCAGGTACTAGCAGTACTCTGGCTGGTAGGATGCTTGTCATTGACATCCCGAGGCCTACTGATAGCTCCTCGAGCAGGTTCGTGGAGGAGGAACCCAAGTCTCCCGTGACAACGAGGTTGAGGTCTCTGAAGAGGCTCCTCAGTAGGGAGAGGAGGGTCAGCCCGTGCAGCTCAAGCTCCACCGATGCGGAACTAGTCTAAGGTCTGGATTAGTTTTGAATTCCTCTCCAATGTCTCCTTGCTGCTACTGTTAATCACTGGCGGAAGAGTGCTTCTACATCAGCAAGCCACCGGGACTTTGAATATAAGTCTGAGCTGTGTTATTATGATTTATGGGTTCCTGCGAGTGCAGTCGGCTGGGTGAAGAGTATTATTAGGTTATGACATTTTTCTAATGCTCGATGAACTTCCCGTTCTTGCTAGAAATGATGGGAAAGTGTATCATCTGCTGCAGAAGATGTAGCCGACGATGTCGGAAAGTTCATAGCACATATTCATTGAAGATAATATGTCCCATTTTGGAATTGCATATTTACTCTATAAAAATATGTACCTTTACTGGTTTCCTGGTTCCTCTTGTGGTCTCTTGGCATTGATCAGCTTCTTAACGATCAAGGTCTAGAAAATCCATACGGGAGCTTTGTCGAGACTGCATAAGTCATCCTGATGCATTGGGTTCCATAAATCGGTTGCCCTTCTTCGAGGGGTCACATGACACTGGATTACGAGCGACATCGATTACAGACCTGGCCGTGGCGAGGGAAAATCTGGCCGAGCAACCTCGACAGCTCTACAAGAAACGGCTTCCTCCACAGTCAGAAGTGGAGGCTTACTGGCGTGCAGAGGGGCAGCTGGTTCCGCGGCTGACAGACAGAGCATCCTTCAAGATTTCGTGGACCCTCTCTTAACCATTTCTGAGGATTTGACGTTCTTTGGAACACATGCCACAGATCATGAACATCTATTGATTTGTTGTAATTAAAGTCCAATACATTTTAGTTAATTTTGGATAATTTTTTGTTTTTTTGTTTTTATTTTTTTTCAGTCATCCAACTCTAAATTGTTGAGATAATCTGGACATGATAGAGTAGCAGATGCACGAGCACTACACACCTGCAACCTTCAAAAATGCAACCCCTCCATTTTCTTTCGGATGTCCTATATCAGAGTACAACTCTTCAATGCTCCCAAGTCACCAAGAACCCAGCCAGACAGCCATGCGTGCACTTTCAGTTCAAGACCAGTTCATTTGACCAGGAAAACTTATGTATGAAGCGATGGGCACAACGAATGGCTCCTGAACCTGAATATTCATGGAGGTGAAGAAAAGAGGAGATGAAAACCAACTTCGGCTTCAATTTTAACTTTCTGCCGTACACAACCAGAAGCAAAGAGCCAGTTTATAGGACTCGAGAAGACCCAAAGGACTCCTCAGAGTCAAACCTCCTATACACAAACTTACGCTTTTGAGTCGCAATAAGAACCTATGTAACAATTATCTCTAAAACTGCCACTCAACTAAGTGAACAGCAATCATCTTTGAACCATGACTTAACATCTTCATCTGGGCATCAGAGCTGAAGCAATGGTAGTGTCATTACAAGGCCGAACAAGGAAACCAGCAGTAGTATCATCCATGTAGGCATTGCCTGTTTCTTGTTCTTCAGCATGTCCTTTTGGGCAGAACCTACTTCATCTTTTGCATCAGCCATTCTTTCTGCGGAATTGCCACCGGTACCTGCTTTAAGTTCGGAGTTTTCCTTGCAACGCTCCAACATGACCTGCTCAGGTACCAGCTCTGAAAGTTGTTGCTGGTTGTATTTCTCCACATACTCGGGAAACATTTTCCTGAATGTTGAGCTGTTGGAAGAAAATTAGGAAAAAAGTATCATATTCAATGAAAATTGGGCATGAAGAACTGAAATGGAAGGACAACTATAAATGCAATCCCTTAGAACAGATGAAATTTCAAGGATGTCGTAAGACTGCTAACCATTAATAACATAAAAGACAAATAACAAAGGACTGAGTATACTAAAGACTATGTTCCCCATGAAACAAATTCTTCTGTTGTTTGTCTTCATAAACTGGATTATCTCCAGTCTACAGAAAACAATCAATTCTCTTCAGAGCAAGATGATAAATATATAAATTCAATGTCAAATAAAAGAAACCTCTGAGATATAATCTGAATTAAAGAGATGAAGAGAACAATGGTCATACTTCTTGCAGTTAAAAGCCAAAGATGATTTTGCTAGACGTTGCTTTTCTTCAGTGGTTGTGTTCACACTTCCAGTTGTGGGACTATTGTCCATCTACATGAATCTCGATATAAGTGGGATGAGATATCACAAGCATAATCATATTATCAAGTTCAATGCTCCACAGAAATAATGAATAATTGAGCCAACTGAAAACCGCATCATAAAAAGATAAAAACCACAAGCAATTTTGGTGTCTTAGAGAAAGGGAGTAAAAAGATATCCAGATTTGGCAAGAAACTCGTACTAACCATGAAGGAAAGAAGCCCAGTGAGTATGCTGCATTCAAAAAAGTTCATGAAGAAATCAGGAGAGAAATTTTCAAGCTAAAGGTATAGCAACAGAACATAGGAAGACGGAAGAATGAGGGTAAAAGATCTATGATGTGTGCATATGCTATACCTTGACACAGACCACATAGGGTTCCAGCTTTCAGGGTGAACTGAAATGCAACAAGTACTTTGTTAATACAAGTTTGGTGATAAAGAACACAAGATCCACTGAAAAGTCGAGAATACTCACAATCGCTCATTGACAAACAAATTTTCTTTTGAGTCATAAATCGTCCATTAGGAGTGGTCATGCTGCAAAAGTATTTAAGGGGAAAAGGCTTCATATGAGTATGATAAAAGCTTTGTCCAAGAAATATATATATATATATATATATATATGTATAGCAGCTGAAGGGTACAAGAAAGAAAAGAAAACATCAGCAAGGATATTACGTGATGCCAGGTGGCTTATATGGATATTCTGGAGGAAACTTGATCTTGCCATAATAATATCCACCTTTACCACAAGTAAAAGAAATCAGTGCCAGTCATAAATTGGTTTGTAGACTAACAAATTAAGGACTCGATACCAGCAAATCAAGAGATGTGTATCACCTGCAAAAGGTGTCCCCGAACTTCCCTCCAATACGTAATCTACACAACATCAAAATTCATCAAGACCAATGCACTCTCAAGGATCGTCAGATATTTTTTTAGTTAAAGAAATACCATTACGTTGACGAATCAATGAAAAGGTCAAAAGCGAAAGGCCATGCAACTCATCTAAAACACTAGGTAAAAAAAACACTTGTAAACATATACATGAGGAGATAGAAGACAGATGAACTTACGCCACTCAAGAATGTCACTTTGTGAAGGACGGGCCACAACATTAGAAACAGGTTCCTACAAACTCAAATTCATAAAGTAAGCAGATCGAGGTACTGGATAGAGGACAAAATTATTTCAACACTTGAGAAGTAATACATTCATGCCCCTTGATAAATTAGTGGAACCAAAAATAAGAACAAATTATAATGGAACATCAAGACTTCAACAAAAGGAACAAATCTATAACATACTTTGCATAGAGCTCTGTATTCCTTCTGAAGACGTTTGACGCAAGCCCTCTCTGCCATCTTCAAGACTTCAAACAGCAAAGAATGGATGAATAAAAGCTTCTCTTCTCTATTTTATTGCGCTGATTAGCATAAAGAAGCAAAGTCATCAAACAGGCAAAGTGGCCTACATAGCAAATTCACTTGTAAAACAGATGTTTTTGTGATGCTAAAAAGTGGCGCATTCTTATGCCAGCTTCATTTCAAACATATCGATAGCATCAAAATTTGTAGAGCAGATTTAGTCAAATCCAACCAATAGGAAGACAGCACATAACACATCCAGCTCATACTCCACGAAGGATCTCTGGAAGAACATTAAACCTACCAGCTAAAGTTTTCTGTAGATACAATGCCCAGAAACAAGAAGTCCGTTATGCATGATTCAGCCCCTTCCCTTTCTTCTAACAACCTAATTTGCTCCTATGTTTCCAACTTCAACGGGATAAATTTCTCCAGCAGCCTCAAAAACCCAGCATGGAGAATAGGCAGATACCCTTCTTTATTCCACATTCCTAAATGCAACCAACTAATCGCTGAATTTTGGTGGTACATGGAAACACAGTGAAGCTGTGAACACCTGATTATTACTCTAATGAAAAGTCGGACATCATCTCTTGGCTGACAAAATACTCTTCTCAACGACCTCCAGTCAGGCATTAGTTGGTTATTTCCGAAAAGAGTGGAGCGGGGAAGAACTATTAAAATTGAAATGACGGTATTAACCACCAATAGCACCAGCGTCGTGCCATCAACATTAATAGAACGTCAGAATCCAGTTGATTTCTCCTCAGCATTTCATCTCATGGAAGGATTGTCTAGGGCCTTTTCCCCCCCTCTAAGCATCGAATTCCAGATAAACATAGTGATTTGCAGGCTTGTCGCTCACATAATCTCAATACGAGCTATCAACTACCTTGACTATGACAGAGACCAAAATCCCATCAAGTTCCTGGTTTGATTTTCGTCTACGCAGCAGAGGACTGATCGACTCCTGCCCCTAAACTCAAATTCACACAGGACACGGATGAGCAAGACCGATTTCGCCCCTAAGATAAAGTCAATATCACAGAGACGCACAATTGTACATACCCAGAACCTAATCAACAAGAACTGATCCTTCGCACCACGCTATAAACCTCCAAAATCAGGAACCACAAACGCAAAGCAGCCAAGATCAACGAAAAGGGTATGAAATAATTCACCTTGGATCGATCGACTTGCGGGGAAACTCCGGAGGGTCGCTGAGATCCGAGGAGCTCAAATACCCGATTTTGAGGATGAAAACTGACGATCGACGACGACGCAAGCGGAAAGGAGAGGGATCGAGATTGGCTTGGTCAGGCTGCTGTGTTTTCCTTAATGGCTTCGGCGTTTCGTTTCTCTCCTACAGAGGCAGCATCGAAGCAGGTGAAATGTCGTACTGGCAAATTTGGTTTTTTTTTTTTGCTCTTTATAATCTTAACCGTTAATCTACCTATATTATATAACCCATTAATTCTTAAAAATTGGTTGATAGTTTTAAATTTTAAATTTAATATATTACATATTATTTGTTTAAATTTATTTAAAAAATAAATAAAATTATATTTCTTTATTTTAAAAGTTTCTAAGTTTTAATAAATAACTAATTTATTAAACGATATATTATATAATTTATTATCAATACTAATTTCTAGATACTAAATTTAAGAGTCTATCTTATTATACATTATTAGTTTATAATTAAACTATCCACTATATAAAAATAAAATAATAAAAATTAAAATTTATTATTGGACACTTCTTTTCTCTATAATATCGTTCAGATTTGACTTGACGTAGCTCGCAACGGAAATAGATTTGGGCCTTCACCAGCCAGATTTAGCCTTTCGATTACGGTCGTCATCTCAAAGTCATAGCTGATGGATTAGTAGCCGATCAATCTGGACTCGATTCTCTATGTCCCTCGATGCACATTACAACTGCGTTCATTCCCACGTACCGAAGAAGTTCGGGCAGGACGTCGAACCCGTGACATCTTCTGCCTCGGGACTGATTCGGACCGATCCCGTGATTCCTTTTCCACCGTAAAAGCATATGGCGGTATTGTAAAGCCTATACCATGGCGTAAGAACATGCTATTGTGAAGATGATTGGGGCCTTTCAGCTGGACCGGTCAACAACTAGCTCGGCCCGGGCGATGGCACAAAAAAAGAAAAAAAAACGGTGCATGGGCCACGTGAGACAATCGGGCTGTGCCGGCCCGAAAGCATTAAAATAATAATTATAATACAAACATTATAGGAACAAATTGAAAAAAAGATATTAATTATATATCAATAATTATACTTTAATAATTACTTCAACACTTTCTTTAAATTAATCAATTAATTATAATATATAAAAATTTGTTTTAAAACATAAAATTTTCAAATTTATTTATTTTTAAATAAATTATTTTATTTAATTCATATAGGATGATCAGGTCTACTTTGAGCCACACATCTCCCACCAAACCCTCGACCTAACACATTGTGTCTCTGCCAAATTTCAGGAAACTTCCCGAATTAAGGGAAATCTTATTAGTCAGCTTACTAAGAGGTGAAACCGACCCAACATAGTGAAGCGCACACGCGGTCTAAAATTGAGACTCGGAACCCACCTCAATCAACCGACATTGGTTGCTTCTGTCTCTTTTCTTCCCCTTTATTGTGCCTCAATCTGAATTCTTGTAGCGGAAGGAAGGTCTGATTCTCATCCTACACAGCTTTCAAGCTGCAGATTCAAAAAAGGACACACAGTTAGCCTGCTGAATAAAAAAAATTCAACGCGTTGTCAGGCAATCAACGGAGCAGTTGATGGACTTTGAATTCGTCCGAACAGGACTCAGTGCAGTAACAAGGCACAAGCTTTGGCTGGGAGTTCAGCAACAGTCGATCACGAGATTCCGGGCGGCAGGAACCTGCCAATCATCCAAGATGAGTTCGATCCGATGCATACGAAAAGGGTCAGTTTCCATGAGGGACGGAGATTCATAGTGCAGCAGTGTAAAAAAGAACCAAGCAAACCGATGTCATGTCTCAGGTTCTAGTTCGACGTCATAACCAAAATTTCTTGCGGGACGTGAGGTTGGTGGTCAATTATTTACTACCTCAGAAGAATGACAATCAGTTACTTCAGGAAAAAAAGAAAAGAAAAGAAAAGAACACACGGTTTGAGGTATCCTATGGAAGCAGACAATTTGACAGGTCATCAATGACACAAATGCAATCTCAAGATAAGAATTCAATCATAAATTTTTCATAAAAATATATTTCTTTCCCCTTTCCCCAATTTCTCCCGCCAAACTATTGTAATTTCTGCTCAGAAACATATATATTTAATTTGGGTTCAGTTTCCTAAGCAACTGTTGGATCCAATGCTTCTACTGTTCTCACACTGTCAGCAACAAAACTAGTTTATTAAGAAAAATGAGAGAAAATCAGTCCAATCCATTGAGGAGATGAATATTAACCACGTGGTTTGTCACATGACCACCCTCTGCTAGCATAATCAAACACAATTCCACCAAATTGTATGGGCATGAAACATGACACGGTGAGAGTTGCAAATGTAACAGTCAAAGACAATCACATGATCCCTCTGTCACCAGATCTTGATTTGTGCTTATAGCCCAAATAAAAGGAAAAGGGAAAAAATTTCACTTTTAAAAGGGTATATAAATATATATAGAGCAAGATCTAAGTCACCCCTGCCATTAACTTGAAACTTGAATGCTATCTCAACCTCTCCAGAGTTCTCAGAAGCACATTAGAAGTGTTTTAGAGCATACCTGATGAACCAGCAATGAAGGGCGCCTGTTGCAGAGTTCTTGCCACATTTGCTGCCATCCTGCTAATTCTCTCCTCTTGGCCATCAAAGTTCTATGTTGATGCCCGGGTTACGGCACCTAGAAAGTCTTCTATGTCACCACCGGGCCTCCACAATATGAACACGGATGAGAATGGACCATTCAAGGATGTGGAGGCAAGCTTCCGGAGGATACCTCGGTCAGGTTCCAACCCCATCCAGAATAAGTAAACTTCTTTCACCAAAAGTGACAGGGAAGATGAAGCTTAAGGAAGAAGAACAGAGCATTGACAGTTTTTGCCTGCTTTTTAGCTTTCAATACGTTATGGTAGTGTAGAAAAGAATAGTCGCTTTCACTTCTAGGAAGAAACATGTATTTCAACAGCTCATAATTAATCTCTATTAATGATGTTTGGTTCATTGCAGTGTCAGATTCTCTTTGTAAATGTAAATACATGTTCTGCTCATGAAATGGACACTTTGATGTATTTTGCAGCAGGAAAACCAACTACAAAATTTTACTCTACATTTGTCTCAGGTGAGCAAAATAAATAAAAATTGGTAGAGATCACAAAGCACAAGTTTCTTTGGCACCCTTCAAGGAGTTAACCTTTCTTGCTTTTGCTTTTTGTCCTTAAGCCATCATCAACTTTGTCTCGGTGTCGCTTTAAACTCAACTTGCTCAAGAATGGTGTCCCAGAAGTCAAGCCTTGATCAATCTCTTTCCTCAGCTGCTTCATATTTGTAGTCTTTCTTTTTTTCTTGGAGTTACTTGGGACAAAGGAGTCATCTTTATGTGACATAGTCTCTCCAGACCCGAATATATTGAAGAACTCCTTGTAGGCTGATTGCTTTGATTCTAGTTTTTTCTTCCACTGCTCAGGCCTTTCAGCGTATCTGAGGCATAGAGGCGAACATATAACTTACAAGATGTAAAACTTTTGATAAGTAAAAGGTAAACTCTTGAGAGATGGTTATTGCTGTGAAACAATGTAATAGCCTAATGTTTTTATCAAAAAAACAAAAAACCTCATGTGACATGTAAAGTCCTGTCAAAATGTGAGAGGATACCAGAAATTTTCTTCCATGGGATTTCAGGAAGTAAAACTCCTCATCCGGCATTTAATCCTAAAAGAAATAGAGAAACAAGAAAGGGGTTTTTCACTATTTTAGGCCAGTTCAACCCTTTGTCCAATAGAAAACTCACTTCCGTTTTTTTTTTCTTTTTTTTTTCTTTTTTTTTTTGGGACAAGAAACTCACTTATGTTTACTGAAAAGAAGATTGAAGAAAAAATTATTTTCAAAAGCATTTTCCACATTTAAATGGAAATCTGGGAGGTATTGTCAATGACAGTTGACCTTGGTAACGGATTAATCTTCTGAAAGCCTGTATAAGGAAATGCATGGGAATAGATTGCTCACCCATTAACATTGAGTTTCCGTATGAGATGAGGCCCATGTTTTGTCTTGGATAGTTCATTCCTCACAGCAGACAACTCAGATACTATAACTTCCTTCATAGAGAGGTTGCTAACGATGAAGCATTTTTCGACAATAAAAGAACCAGATGAGTGCATCGAGATCTCCCTGAAATGTCCTTGTAATTTCACAATTAATTTGCGCTTTTGTTTCCAAGAAGCATTTGAATCTAGAAAAGCCTCAATCACATAAGCCCCTGCAGCATCTCGAGCAGCTTCAAGTACTTGGTTCGTTTCCATGGATGTAATGCTCACAATGAGAGGCTGTATAAACTCCTGTTTAAAAAACACGATAGTTTAGATGGATAAATTGTAGATTCTAGTCAAGAAATAAGAGACATGCTGCATCAAAATAGCTGTGAATTTCAATCACAAATAAAAAGTGACAGATAAGTTGTACTTAAATATAATGAATTGTCTACCAAACAAGTTACCTTAAGAATAATCTATTACCTTGTTGCACATCTTACTGTTTGCATCATAGTGAAAAAAACTGAACCACAAAAGCATCTCATAATAAGATAAGATTAAAAAATATTCAAGTTGTGCCTACATTTCGATATCTGAAAACTGCTTGGAGTATCAATGAACCCATGATATGCATCTTAGCACCAATGGGCCATTCCCATTCTGACGGGTTGTGACAGCAAAAGTAGCTGTCAAGAAATAACATCCGGGGAACAATGCATGTTGGAGACTCATTTTCCAAACATAGAGCAGCCATTAGTGCCTGGCAACACTGTAAAACAAAGAAGAGAAAGGTGTTAAGCTCAATTCTAGAAGTGAAAACTCTTGCCCCTAGGTCAGCACTAGAAAGTTCCTTCTCACTTTAACTATCCATAATTTCTAATACCATAGGCATTGTGATTGTTGTAACTGGATAATTTTCAATTAATTATTCTAGATAATCCAGTCAAAAGAAAAGCTTTCAGACTCTTCTCAGGTATAGGCTTTCATCATGAGAATGACTGATCACATCCCATTATTAACTGAAATAAGGAATTATATGCAACTTTAACATAGATTGATTAGCGTCTTACCACGAGTCAGATTATAAGCGACTATTTTTCATAAGAATATATACTGAATATTTTATTCCCAATAGGCATAAATGTCTGCTAAAGTGAAAGGAATAGAGCATACCTTATGTTCATGTGTGCTAAGCTTATGACTTGCAGCTAAAAGGGAAGCAATTACTCCTGATCTTCCCATTAACAACAGATCCCTAAATTTAGTCCCCAGCTCCTCCCATATCATATCCATCTAATCAAAACACATGCAAAAATCATTAACCCAGAAGAATCATTCCCACCACCCCCCCCTAAAAAAAAAGATAAAAGGCCTAGGTATACATGTAAATGCAATGTTCGGATTGGATGGAAAACAAACACAGAATTACACGTACTTGTTCTTGAGATCTTGCATTTGAAAGAATGGCTTGTACAACAAAACTCCCACATTGATGAGATGCAATGTCATACAGTGAATTCCTAAAAATTTTCCGGAATAACTCATTGTACAAGCTCTCAGGAGCTACTTCAATAATGACCTGAATATTTTCAGAAAAGACATAAGTATAGTTAGGGATGGTTTGAAGCTACTACCCTGATATCTCTAAAAACAGCATCTAAGGATGGAGATGAATGGAAAAACATAAATTATACCCATTTTCTTATAAATCATATATCTGGTAATTTTGATTGCAGAGAAATACATTTACTAAAATATCAATAATCAAACACCACAAATGAATACCTAAAAAATGATATAGCAACGTCAGCATAATTAGATTTGCTCTCACATAAATATTGGCAGATCACGTATATGCAAATGTCAATTTTCATTAAAAATCAATAATTATCCAAGCATAGGACCAGTCTGAGATTTGTTTTAGATGTCAACAAATTTGAAGACACAGTTTGCTGGATAAGAATGTACCTATGAAGCACAATAAAGTCAACAGCAAACAGTGGCATATAAACCAAAAAATGAATGGTGTAAAATAATAACTGGCCATTAAAAAAAAGAATGGGATAAAATAACAGAAGCACCAAACACATAACAAGAGGGTTACTTGCCTCCATCAAATGGCTATATGATGTTTCTTTCACTAAATTTAGTACGTCTTGCACTTCATCCATTTCTATGAAGTTCTCCTCCTTATTGCTCTCCTTCTTGCAACCAAGAATGATTGGTATGATTTTCAACAGCTCCTCTTCATCTCCTGCCAACAACTTCAAAGCAGTCTGCCAGCATATTAAAAAAAGGGAAAATTTTCAAGTTAACACAAGAAGAAAATTTAAGTTCTGCCATTCATTGACGAATATACCTAGAAAAACATCTTATCCATAGAGAACAAAATATATAAATAACGAATACACATGATACATGATCACTCTAAACAGAATAGAGAGGTCCTCTATAAGGATCTAACAAGATAAACTTACACATTAGTCTATTGCAACCTGGCACAAATATTCTTCTAAACAATGACAAACCATGAGGCATTGCATATGTAGAGGAGAAGGCTATGCAAACAATTTTAAAATTACAATGTCCACATAAATATCATTTCTTCTTTTGGAAACAATGGACGAAGAACAGACAAGCACCAAAGGGTAGCATTAAAAAGGAAACATGCCTGAAGGACTAAACTGCTATACTGATCAACTAGCAGTGCCTTAATGTCCATTTTGCTGCATTTCAGCATTCTCAACACTAGAGATTTCAGTAAATGGGGAAATTCCTTTCCGTGAATCTGCATATCATTCAGATTTGCTCGAGAAGCCCTAAGATTCAACCTCTCTGCTAGAATTGCAGATGACTTCGTTCCATGGAATTCTGGAGAATCTAATGATACTCCTTTGCAGAGACACAGAAGTCTCCTCAGAACATGTGAACTGTAGCAATTAGACAAGATATCCACAGGATTTGCAACAATCACCTGAAAGTCAAAGACAAAAATTAAGAGCAGACCACTTTTCATTAACTTTTGTACATTCACAAAGGATACATTCTCAGCAGACACCTGTTACTGAGTCAAAAGGCACCCCAAAAGAAAGCTTTATGTTCAAACAACTCATTCTTGTTTTTAACTTTGGCACCTACTTGGTGCATGATTAGTGAAATTCTTTACTAATTACTCAAAAAAAATCTTATTTTTAACTATTCCACCTAACTTGTACCTTGTAAAAACTTCTGCCACTTGAGTGAACAGTATAAGCTTATATAAAGCATTACTTACGTAAAGACACAAAGATGGAAATTGGGAACTTCTCATGCTTTCTATAATTCATTTCATGTTTCTCAGATTTGCCACCACCATAGATGTAACTGATATTTTAATTGAGACTACAACCCTGTAGTAGTTCCACTAATCTAAAATTGCACCCAAAAAAGAAAACTCCATTAACGTGATTAGATAGGTACCTGGCATATCAAGCTTAAGGTCTCTTCAATGGAAGAATAGGTCTCTTCATCCTGAAGATGTACTGCTAGAGACTTCAGAGCAGTCTCAGCTACATGGGAACCAGATCTATCCATTGAGATTAAGGGGAATACCTTCACACAACTCTTTAAGAACCCACACAGGTTATCTACATCACAAGCCTCAAGGAGAGTTTGCAATGTGTGGCTGATTATGTAATCAGTTGCAAGTTCATATTCTTTTCCTCTCGTTTCCTCGAGAGCATTACCACAAATTACTGACCTCTCCTCTAACTCAACTGCATTACTTTCAAAAAGATTTGCAATTTCCATAAAGTATTTTGCTGTTTCTGGCTCAACCTGTTTCCTGAAAGAACAATGAAAGGATCTAACATGCTATTCATGGCTTGCCACAGACAAAAGTTCAGTTTTAGTCAAATTGTAGTGAGCTAAGCAAGGCTTATTTTGTCATGTGAATATATATATATATATATATCTATATATATATTATAGTGGCAAAACTATAGTACAGAATTCAGGAAGTATTTTTCAGCAAACAGTTTCAGATGGCCTTTGGGGTGCAAGAATACTATCATCTGTTAGATTAGTTTTTCCTCCCATATTGAGACACGATGCATAAGAAACTAAAAACTATTTTGTCATTGAAAAAGATAAATAAATAAATAAAGAAGAAGAAGATTCCTTTTGTTCATTAGCTGCAGTATAATTGAATTAACCAGATTTGCAATAACAGGAGAAATAAGGTACCTGACAATAGAAGGCTGTGACAGTGAAACATCTTTTTTCATAGATTCGTGAGATTTGCCACCCCTATGACCAGAAACATCTTTTTCAGATTTGCCACTGTCAATCCCGTAGCTTTTTTTCTGGTGCTTCCTGCTTAGTCCCTTTTTCCTCCTGCCATGCTTATACAACTGATCTTCCTCATCCATCAAGTACTCCTCGATAAAATTATGGATTCTCCTAGTTCTAGATGGTAAAGCCTTTGAACCAACGGAAACCATGCAAGCCCTATGAGGGATAGTCTTCTTCTACTCAACTGATGAATTAAAGTTATCAACAGAAAGGGGAATTAATTGTTAGAAAGCCAATAACTAGTAATACAAAGACAAACAAAGCGGTAGCAAGGTTTAACAATTTTTCTCATGTGCAAGCCGGGCTTGATACATATAGACATTTTTTTTATAGCAGTTAAAAAGAGAAACGCAGAATAAGCTGATACATAACCTTAAACCAAAATTCGCGCTCCAGTACCAAGCTGAGAGCTAACCATCTTCCTAAAAGATTAATCCTGAAGTGCACAATTGATCAATTTCAATCATAATATTTGAATCTGCAACCCCCGCTTATTAATATGTCAAAGGTTAACTTTTGTTAATCCAACATGGATAAAGTGTTCTTGCAGGCTGCAGAATGGAGTGATATTTATTGTTGGCACGAGTTTACTCAGTTATTTTAATAGCTGAAACCGAATTCTCCATTAGCAATTCTCCACACAACGGAATGCACTTCAAGCTAAACCAAGATACCCTACCAAAGATTGCTGCCCTGCTCTCAGGCCCACTCACCAAGTCTTCCACCCAGACACATCTGATGCCTCCAATTGCAGTCACAGAGAGAGAGAGAGAGAGAGAGAGAGAGAGAGAGAGAGAGAGAGGGATAGGGAGAGGGAGAGACTGACCTCGCCGGAAGTCCGCCTGCCGACAGTCAGTCGTCAACGTCATAGGAGAGGAGAATTGGTCGTCGTTGATTAAACACTACTAGGGTTTTATTTTATTTGGAGAAGGTGGTTCTGATTAATTTCAATTCTCGCGCCGAAACTTTCCTGTAGCGACAATCAGACCCCCACTGTTTTGGGTATTCTCATTGCTAGTCTAAGTTTGTCGGGCCGTAATTGTGTTAATGTTGTAAAAGGATTTAGACATGCCATCTCAGTCCGCACGAACATTCTGGTCCGGCACGAATTTTTTGTGATTTGGGCTACTCAGCCTGGTTCAAATCACATTAAAAAATAAATTTAAATAATTCAATATTTTAAAATAAGATTTTATAGGATATAGTTAATCCATTAATATAAGTATTATATTAATTTTGAAGAAAATTATTAAAATATAATTATTTATACATAATTAATCATTTTAAAAATTCACATAATTTTATTATTATAAATACTTTTTATAATTTTAAATTAACATGAGCTTAATATTCTTTATATAACCCAAAAATCTTCAGTTAAGCACAATTTTTTCTACCATAGCTAAGTGTGCCATTTTTTATCAATCTAAAAAATTACACCCTTTGAGGTAGAATTCCTCTTTTATAGGCGGCCCCACCTGTGCCATGTCTATAAATTTACTAAATAAAAAAGCCTTTCTTCCATTTGCTATCGGTGATGATTCTTTTTTTTTTTTTGTCTAAATTACCTATTATTTAAATATTTATAGGATTATAATTAATTTAAATTCGATATAGATTACTTTACTTAATAGGTAAAGCTCTCTTAACATATATTATCTCTATTTACTCGAGTAAAACCAAAACTTTATTTAAAAGAAAGAAATATCGAATCCTTTTAACTCAGATGAATTATTAAAAGTTATTTTTCTTGTCTCTTTTGAACATTCAAAAAGTATAATTGGATTATAGTATCAGTATACTTATTAAACACAATAATTTCACATTGCATCACATTTTACATGTAAAACAATAAATTTTCATGTAATTTAATTTTACACGGTAATCTAACCATGGGAAAAATATTCAATTCCACACTTATACAATTTATTTGATAGAGACTTCACAATCGAATTGCGTAGAATTCTTAGATGACAACAAACCTTATGGTCAATCACTATATATTTACAAAACTTTACAATCAACTGTAGAATCTAATCGAATGTACAGATACCAAACACAATGGATTCACATTTTAACCTACATTTGAGGAAATTTTACTCTAACTGAAATCTTCATTATAATCTTAACATTTTTCTGTTTGGCTTGATAATGCTCAGAGCCTAGATTATGAAGTCCCACAAACATAGGAGTCGTCTGGGACATGCTTCTTGGAGTTCAAATTGCATTAAATTCATTAAAGATGACCTGGTCAAGTAGTTGAAATTTATGATTTATTGAATTATTGTCCTCTTGGAAAAGATCCTTTTGTCGATGAGTTTTGCTACGGAACCGCCAGGGGTTGGGAGTCTCGGTGAATCTACTGAGGAACTAGAAGAAAGATTTGCGGTGTAAGAAGAGAGTCAGAGATAATCAGGGAGGCCCTGAAGAGAACTCAAGAGGAAAGAGCAAAGAGCGTTATGGTGGCATCGTACAATTCCGTGCTGGCAGGAAGAAGGAAGGGGGAGTCATCATCCCAGGAGCTTTCGAAAATGCATTTCGAATTTAGCCTTACGTGGAGGATGACTCGGACGACGATGTAGGGCCGGATGAAGATGGTGGAGAACCACGAGTGCTATTCACACTATCGTGAAGCTCGTTGGGCGAGCTTTGGGATACACTTATTTCGCCCAGGAGCCGAGAGAGCCTCGAGAATTTTAATGTCCATCGGCATTCCAGAAAGCTTCCAGCAAGATTGGTCCACTGTTAAGGATCGATGGATACACATCTGACACTGATATGTGTAACTGGGGGAGGGTGGAATAGTGGTGTGGTTGCACTTAGTGCTTGGGGGTGCTGGTCAGTGATGTCGCAATCAGAGGAGGAGCGCCTCAAGGAAGATGCGCTTGGATGGTTATCCGTCCGATCATACAAGCCACAGAAGGAGCAGATCGCCGAGGCAATATTGTGGGACATATAGCGCCGGTCAACTCTCCACTGAACCAAACACCGACACCGTATCCTCACAACCTGTGGAGGGACATGGTGGGGGCAGCGCTTAGTCGGGGAGATGTCTACTGCAGGATTCGTCTGGCGATGGCAATGAGAGAGGAAACACAAAGGCCAATACACTGTGTGAGAATCCCATAATTTCTAAGGATATGAAGGCACCCAATCATGCTAAATTGGACGAGGGAGAAGCCCAAGTTGATGAATGAGAGCAGGTCCACTGGGGATGGTGCGATCTAAATATGTTTCCCTCATCATACCTTTCCATGTGATGAATTAATTATATGATGAATAAGGTAGATAATGTGACCGAACCAAGACGTTTCCATATGGACACCTCATGTGGAACGTCGGGGGTTTGGAGAATCAGGATGCTATCAGATCAGTAAATGATTAATTGGTCGTCCATTGTAGATTGGATATTCTAATTCTCACTAAAACCAGGTTGAACATGGACAGGGTGCAGAGAGTTGCGGAAAGGCTCCACTTCGATGAGTGGAAGGCAACTGACACCAACTTCTCGACCTGACCCGCTCGGTCCACGTCATCAAGAACCATTAGAACTTTTCTTCCCAGAAGTCTTCGTCTCATAACCATGTCCTTATCTATCCCGGCGGCATCCGCCAGAGGTTGTTTCTCCTTGTTAACTCCGGTAGTGTCTCTCAATAGTTGTCTCTGCAGATGAACAATACCACGACGTTGCGACGATTCTCTGACATCGGCGAGGAACCTACGCCCTTCAAATTGATCGCCGTATTTTTCGAAGATGACCTTTGCTAGAGCTGTCTTGCCTACACCGCCCATTCCGCAGAGCACAAGAAACCATGTATCGACGTCGAGATTCAAGGCCTAACAGTTCGCTGACTTGGCCGACTTGATCATTTCTCCGAACCAAGTTGTCAATCAAGGGTATCTGTTTCCTCCTCAGCTTGTCCAGAACCTTTCGGACGATTGATGCGATCGGTAGTTTCCGTAAAACTGCAATGAAGGAAGACATAAGATATTCTCATGGAATCCGGGAGTGTCAAATACGCTATCTACACGTATCTATTACAATCATTGTGTTTATATAATGTATTTGTGTGCAGTATATGTGCGGGCAAAGTTGCAAGATCCGGATGATAAGCTTCAAAGATGACTAAACTAAGTAGAAGCCCTAAACCTATGTATCACTTGCACGACTGACATCAAGTCCTATAAACTTTAATCTCGCCCACCCAGATGACTTCTGTTCCATAATAACGTAACTCGTAAGCGTTATGAACTGTTATGACCTGTGGATGCGCTGACATGGTGATTTAATTCAACGTGACCCACCACCGCATGTCATACTACACTAAATTGCAATGCCAGTGTGTCCAACCGATTCTGTGGATCTCGTGGTCTGCATTCCAAGTCCAAGGACCGTTTATTAGTCGTCCTTGATTGCCGCTTCACCCAATCCATCTAGATGGAAACTCCCAACGATGGGAGATCGCTGAGACTCAGTGAGCCACTACTTACGAAAAGCAAAAGAAAGCGAGAGCAACTACATGCTAGCTAGCTCTAACGTGCTATATTTTGCGATTAAGTATTTTTTTAGAAAAAAATAATTCAGCGTAAGAAAATTAGGGGAAAATTGAATCCCATAAATATTTTTTTAAAAAATTTTGCGTTAAAGAGAAGTTACGGAATTTTCAAGGGACATCATGTTGCAGTTTACAGGGAAACTGTTAGACTCTTGAACTCTAACATCGGAGAATGCGTACCACAAGCCATACCTTGGAGCAATGGTAGCGCATAGCAAGTACGTGACAATGTGCAGGCGACCACCTGCAAGGTGTTGGGACAAATTGTAGGTCCATGAGCAGATAAGTATGAAAATGGTCACGCAGGTGTGCATAGAGACACTGGTGGAGTGGACGATCAATCAATGCTCAGCAATGGAGCTGAGTGATCAAAGAGTGGCCATGGAGTGTCACATTTCACAAGTAGACAAATGCGCGTATGGGTGGTGATGATGTCCACGAGCAAGGCACAACGCGACGCTCAAAAATGCTCGGTGAACAAGATGTGACCGAGAAAAGGCACTCAAGGAGTGTGCACTGCTTGATAGGCATGGTAGATGCTAAGGGAGTGCTCAACACTTAGCGGTTGGTGAGTTGACTACTTGCGAGGGTCCAATAAGTTCTTGACCATGGTCGACCACCGTTGGATGCTACAATCCTGATTAGATGGTTGTGATCATGGGAAGCGATCATGGACATGGGCCTTGGAGGAGAGTGGATCGGATCAATGATGCTGAGTTAACACCAAGTCATCCGTACTCGGTCAAGTAGACAATCGGGGAAAGATTCTCCCTAGATATGACAAATCAATCTGTTATGGAAATAATCTTGTAGATTGCAGATCGACGGTCAAGATTGGACAAATCGATATCTGATTGAGAGATTCAGATATATCAGTTGTCATATCTAGTTAGCTCAATCTCATTCTCAAGGACAACAGAGAATTCTCAAAGGAGAGTCACAGAGAGCTAGAGACTTTAAGAAAGTGGAAGTCAAGTAAGAGCAAGTAGTCTAGTGTTCTTGAGAGGAGGCACAAGATGGGTGAGGAGTGCAAGCAGTGAGAGACTGTGAGGTACATACTTTTGTGACTGCGTGTAAGTATTCTGATTTAGGCTGGGTTTTCGTGTGCTTGTGATATACATGAATACAAGTTATGTGTTTCTCCAATTGTGTTCTTGTGTTTCTTTATATTGCTTTTGCAGTTCTGTGTTCCAACAATCTCGATGGTACATGCGGTGTATGGCTAGTTAGCAAGCGAAGTGTTAACATCAACAAGATGCGGAAAATTTTGTGCCCCGCATTGTTACAGTGGTATCGAGATGGAGGAGATTGAAGGGACAATGTTCAAATTACTCTATCTAGAAGTAACGGATGGAAGATCTTTTGTTCCATAAGGATTTTTATGATTCTATTGAAGGAGACAAGGCAAAAAAGTTATGGAATATCCAACCAATCTAAAATGCTTGTTGTTGAACAATGGGGGAACAGTAAGAGTAAGAAACCCCTTTTCAAGCATGGCAAGTCAAATGATAGATTGAAGTTGAGGCTAAGGAAGGGCATCACTTATTTTCACTGTGGGAAGTAAGGAGGACATATCAAAAGGTTGTGCAGGATACCGATGAGAGAACAAGAAGAGAATAATGAAACAGAAAGCGACAAAGACACAAAAATAGTAGCATTCGATGGAGAAACTTACATTGCATGTGATGAAGCCTATGTAAACGCCACAAGTCGTTACTTAATTTCTTGGGTGGAAAATCCATGTGCCTCGTTTCATATTACTCCTCATGTAGATTTCTTTTCGTCTTATACCACTAGTAATTATGGATAAGTGAAAATGGGTTAGGTATAATCTTGCAAGATCAAGGGCAATGGTGATATCTATTTGCAAATTGAGCTAGGCCGTAAGTAGATGTTGAAGAGGGTTCAGCATGTTCCTGAAGTCGCCTTAACCTAATCTCGATGGGGCCAGCTTGATGATGAAGAGTACAGGAAGGAGCTCAAAAGCAGGAGATGGAAGCACTCCAAGAGATCGTTGATTGTGGCACATGGGTTGAAGACTAACATACTATATAGGTTGCGTGTAAAGTTCAGCTTAGGTCAGTCTTTGCCAATGAAAGGTGCACACTCATATACTTGTAATCATTACTTGGCCGATAAATAGAAGAGAGTTTCCTTTCACATAACTCTTGAAGGCAATACTGATAACAATTCAAGACATCAGATAAATTAAGTTAGTACCAATTGCAAATCAACAGAGTAAGATATCTGCCTCACGACTGCGTATTGCCGGTTAATGGGGTTAGCCTGAGTGCCATACTGAGGTTGTTTCACATAAGCACAAAGAGCAACAGTCGAAGGCGCCGAATGCTAAGATGAAGTCTTTCTCGAGAAACCACACCTATGATCACATGAAACTATCACACGGTAAGAGAGTATTGAAGAATAAATGGATCTATAGGTTGAAGACGGAGAACTCATAACCCTGATATAAAGCTGTGAATGGATTCAAACAGATGAATAGCATTGATATGATGATCGTACCCCTGACTGAGGAGAAGCTCGATATTCACCAAAGAGTAGCCGATATGATCGAAGACTCCAAATAGTTGGGAGTGGGAGTTTGTTGGGCTATCCCTCCTAATTGGAGGAGGACCAGAGTTCATCAATTGGGTTTTAATCAATGTTTTTATGGGCCGGTAAGTTAATCTTCTCATTAGGATTATTGATAAAGAAAGAAATATAAAAGAAGCAATTAGGGTTTCATGTGATGACCGAAAGATAGCTTTAGCGAGTGACAGCCGGAAGAACTGATTTTTGGTATGAGTTGAAACAGAGGAATTTGCTGCAGCAACAAAACAGCGTAACAGAGGAGCAACAAAGCAGTTTTTTGAGTGCACAGTCTGAGATGAAACCTCGATCGAAAGGGCAAATTAGCTCCGATCAGAATGAAATTTTGTCAGCGGCCTCATAATTTATGGGGCTAAGTTCTGAATGGTGAAGATGGGATTTAAAACTCTGTAAGTGCTATTTTTTATGATGTTAGAGTAAACCATCTGTGTGAATGATGAATTCAATAATCCAATATGAGTGTCTCTTGAGTTGTGCTTGATCCCCGGGTGTTTTCTTGATGAAGAATTGCCGTAATCTCCTCTGAATAATAGAAACATGATTGTGGACTTAGTCTTGGGATTTTTCCGACTTGGCGTTTTCCACATAAAACTTTCTGATGTCCCATTTTCTTCGCGTATTTCACTGCTTTATACTATTCTATCTCGACTGCACTAGAATCATTGCTTTGTTGATTAGAGTTCATGAACATGGCGAGCCCGGTGGGGAACCAGGCAGTGGCGTCCTGCTCAGGATCCGACATGTCCGTCATGGGCTGGTTCTCGTTCGATGCTTATCAGGATACAGTCTACGCCCACTCCAACCGCCGTAGTGCAAAATCACCAGCACCATGGAGTTCATGGTCGGGATCGCTGCCTTTCTCTTCCAGAGCTGTAGATTCATGCCCCGCCAGCCACGACCCCGCTAGTCGAGCACCATCACGGCCCAGAGCAAGATGGACTCGAGCTAGAACACCAGATTCTCGATCCTGCGATATTCTCTCGACAGCGAGGTGACAACAGTACGGTGCTATCTGGGGAGGGTGTGGAGGGATTACACCACCACCGTGGTGACGCAGCCCAGCATCGGGGAGCTCGTCGACCCAAGGGGTGGATGGAGTGGGATGCCGGGGTGACCCCGCCGAGGACGATCCATTACAGGAATCACCAAAAGAACCAGGCCCAGGTCAGACACCGCGCAGCACGTTACGTGGGTCGGGTATAAGCCCACTGTAAGCCCCTCAGCGTCCCGACCCAGAGGGCCGCCATGCGGGCCTCGATCGCATAGCAACGGAGGGCCCGGAACGGGAAGGAACTGCCCTAAGGATCCTCCTGGAAGACCATGTCCCTAAGGAGAGGGAGCGGCAAGGCGCGACTGCTCTCACAAGCAGTGCTCGAGGGCGACGCACGGGAGCACACCAGACCCTCTCAGGAACCACGCCAAGTTAGGCTGGTATACCACGGACGCCCGAGAGCTCCCGCAACCTCGCCCCTGGAAGCGGGCAACCTTACCGCTAGGAATGCCATAAGCGGAAGCCATAAGGCGAGCAGCCACGGCCGCACGGCATTGCGGGAACCAGGAATGGATTTGGGGGCAAGCGCATTGAACCACGGCCAAGCAGAGTGTCGGTGGGACTTGGCCGGGCTAGACCGGGGATTAGCTGGACAGCACTCCGCCCCACTTGGCCTGACAAGTCCGGACTCTGCAGCCGCCCTCCGCCTACCCGATAGACAGGGGAGGCGTAGCTAGCCAGTACTAGGCTATTGCCCCAGGAAAAGCTTAAAAGGGGAGGCAGCCGAAGGAGGAAAGCACACGGAAAGACACCAGCAGAAGGAAGGAGGAAAGCTCTGGCCAGCTAGCAAGCGCAGGCAAGCAAGCAAGTCCAGACGGAAGGCCAGAAGAGCTGATTCCAGCCCCTGCTGTCAAGGCGACCTTCCCGGGCGAAGATCACCTGTCCAGGCGAGGAGTGCAGGTGTAGGAAGCACCAAAGACATATGCTTGGAGTGTCCCGTGACCTCTTGTAAGGGTTTTGCTTATTCTTGTATACCGAGTTGTGAATACGAGTGAGATTTCCCTTGTAAGTGCTCGTTGTGTTCCGTTTGCTGTTATACTTGGTCGAGTTGGTCTGTGCTGTGTATTTGGGTTGGCTGAGAGTGCGTGTCGCGCTGCTCAGCACCCTCGCAGGGAAGGAAAAATTTGGGTCAAGCCCGAGCCCTGTGACACCCACTCTTACGGCGACCGAGGCCAGAAAGTTCACCATAAAGTTGTTAACCCAGGCGAATATTTGGCTGGCCCAAGCTAGTTTGACCTTTGACTCAAGCTTATGACGGTTAAACTGCATTTTTTTTTCCTCAAAGGTTCAACTGTGTACCGATGTTGGAGCAAGTAGTTTCGCTAACTCATACTTGAATTATATCAACTCATTAAGAAGAAAAAACTCTCACAATTATAAATTTTCTCCATTCGAAAAATTTTACTCCAAGATCTTATTTAATAAAAAAGAATTCAATCTCTCTTTCGCAGTGTCAAATTAAGTATCGAGATCAACTTGTACTTACTGTAGTAGAAGTGCAAGGGTCTACAATCTACCACTAGGTGGATACTAGAACAAGTTGTCATCCGGCTTGCTAGGTAATGGTGTAAATGCACTGTGTACACGACTAAATCACATATGTTGAAAAATAGAATTACATATCGAAAAATTGAATACAAAAATCCCAGCATATAAGATATTGAGTACCACTATTTTATCAATTTAAGTTTTTGAGTTATATATGAGTCAATCGTCCTTATAAGTTCGATAGAATTTTTATATGGTATCAAAACATGTCATTATATGGGCTTACACCTCGCCAAGGCCTGATACCAAAAGAAGAATCGATGTTAGTTGTTGATAAGTATAAGACTGAAAGAAAAATATCCAACTTGTGGTAATTATTAAGAAGACCAATAGCTAGTCGGGCTATTGGATTAGTTGACCCTTCGTCCAAGCATGAAAGAATATGCCCAGCATGCTATTGTATTGGCACAACCCAATAATTTTATTGGGTGTGCTGAGCCTGATGATTTCTGGGCCGAACTAGCGCGATAGCCATATTGGGAAATTTAAAAAAAAAAATCTAATAGACTATCCGACATTATTAAAAAAATTTTAAAAAAACTCTATTGCAAGCTCATTTGTATCTGTAGACATGATACGATTAAAAAAGATTATCCTATTATCAGGCCGGGCCGGTACCACCCCTGTCTTATCATGTTGTACCGCCCTATCCCTATATCCTAAAGGATCGCGCTTGGGCCAACTCTTATCGTGTCCTCGCTTTTATCGTGACGTGCTCGCCTGGACCAATAAGACTGGGTTGGCATGATTTGCCAACTCTAATGTTGGATGGGGGCCAAACTGAACAAAGAGGCTGGCATTTCACTAATCAGATCCTTTGATGTATGCTTATCGCAACCACAGGGACGCGGTCAAATTTACACATTGGCTCACGACTTAACAGTGGCCTTTATCTTATTTTACATTTTATGATACAGTTATTTATCTCTGAGTTCATGTAATGTAAAAGTTGTGCTATTGTACCTAAACAGGCAAAGTAGGTTTTGCATAATCAAGAAATTAAATAACTACGTGAGAATTGGACTTTAATTTAGTATGATCGCTCTTGACTTAACTGTTAAAAGATTATAAATTCAATTTTTTTTATAAAACTTTATGTTATTTTTTTTTCAAAATTAAGAATCTTTTTCATGGCCTCATCTCCTTTAAATATCCATCGCCTTATCTCCTTCACGATCCACACCACCAACGGGCCCTCCCAACCCCCACCCCCACGCCCCCTCGCGCTCTCTCTCTCTCTCTCTCTCTCTCTCTTCTCGAGCATAAACAAAGAGAGAAGATGAGTCCACACTTGAAGTGGGAAGAGGAGAAAGAAACTAATGAGCCCAGCAGCAACTGCAACACTCCACCGTCATATTCATCATCAATGGCGGTCGGTCTGAGGATGATTCTCACTCGACAGACCGAACTACCATCTAACATTGTTGTCAAATGTAATAAGCTGTCCACGCAAGGTAACCCAACAGCTAATCGACCGGTCAGTGGCTCTCCCGGGGATTTCACCTGCTATCTGCAGTCCTGTCAACTTTGCCGCAAGAAACTATGCCCCGGCAAGGACGTTTACATGTACAGGTAATTCGGTAATAACTTCCACACGGCTCAACGAGATCTCGGGGTTCTGAAAAGCGCACCCGCATGATTTTCTTTTTCCCGATTATAAGTTTATGGAAACGATGCACCAGGTTGTGCTTCAGTTTTCGATCGTTTCTAGTTTATCAACCCTAGAGGTTCGCTCACAAACACATATATGCACCTTCGTGCAGCATCAAAGTAGATATTTTCAGGTGAAAAAACAACTGAAGGCATGGTGTTCTCTTTGAATTGTGTAGGGGCGATCAAGGTTTCTGCAGTGAAGAGTGCAGGGAAAGGCAGATCTTGATGGATGAAACGAGAGAGCTAGAGGCCTCCACCAAGAGAATCTTAGCTTCTTCTAGGCATTGCCGTGCCAGTGGACCAAAAAGTGAGACTCGGCTACTTCTCGAGGAACTCTGGCAGCGGCGGAACCAGACCCCCGTCCGAAAAACCCGTGCCGTAATCTCATAGTTTAGTTCAGATGGAATTCTATCATCATTAGTACGTTACTCATCGAGATAGCAATCAATCAAATAGGTCGCAAGAATGTGCGCCCCCCCTCAAAGATCGAATGCATCTGCAAACTCGATCACAGGTAGAATCAATTTGCTAATGATCAAGTTAATTAGCTGATCTATTAGCTTATCAGGATCATTATAAGGTTCATTCGAGCGACAAAAGTTACATATTCCAGGTCATCATCATCGATCCTATTTCAGAATGACTAGATACCAAATTCCGGGAGACAAGGCCAAATAGTTGTGGAGCTGCACACTGCATAATTCACAATCATGAAGCCTCGGCAAGATATTTCCTGACTCGGCCTTATCCACAGAGCATGGGTGCATAGACAGTGACTTGATTGTTCCCTACTGCGGCAGGAGGACATGATGCCTCTCAGCCTCTGTATTTATTTATATCTTTATATACGCATGCGTGGATATATGTGTGTATGATAGTGTTCGATACGAGCAATAAGATGCATATATAGCACGTGTGTCTATACATAGAAAAATGACCATATCCTATTCGTTCTCCTGAACATGTACCCATATGGTTCTCGGGCGTTCCCGACAAATAATCTATCGAAGATCTCCACTGTTGTTTCTCGAGAAACCCGACCAGTCATCTATTAAATGGGTTCGATAGATGAGTCTTCACCTGATGAAATGGAGCTAGAGATGTGCACTCGCATATTATTGCCTCACCTTTCACTTGCCACACACCTCGGATTTCCTTATCGGGCCCGCTTTGAGATATCTGGCCCGGCCGAACGGCCCATCATCTTCATGGTCTGACCGTTCGGGCTTTCCGCCGGCTCCGTTTCGAAGCAACTCAACTCCCTCTTGTGAGACATCCAAGCTCGGAAAGAACCGATCCCGGTTAAGAATTTATGCATGTGCGTCATACGACTCTCTCTCTCTCTCTATCTTGAACACGTTCGGATTGATCCATGGAGGTGTGGACGAATTTGCAGAGAGCGGCCGGGTCTAGTCGATGGCACATATAATGTAAGATAAGATATACGTCTATTTCGCGTTATTTCTAGTTGTCAATCGTTTGCTTTGTTTTTTTCCCCTAATTAATTAATTATAATAATTAATGAAAAGGGAAAGCAAAATTGGCTTCGACCAGGTCTGTGTTTCACAGTAGCGTTCAATAAGCCCACATGCCTTCAACTTTTCCTTTTTCTATTATTAGACGGAAGTGATTGGTGAATTGTGACCTAACGCCAGTAGACTTTTTCATATCGGTTTTCTTCAAATTTCTGAGCTTATTTATTTAAAAAATGGGAAGATTTTAAAATGAATTAATAATAATAATAATTTAATATGGTCAACCGGTGATGATGAGATTTCCCCTCTGACAATTATTTATGCTCTCTGGACAAATTTCGACACATAGGCTTACTGGCCATAAAGTCGGCCATATATCATCCGAATGGGCAGGAAGATCTACAGCGCTCTCTCCCTCTCCCTTATCGTCCTCCTCCATGCAGCCAACTCAGCCTCCTCAACCCCTTTCCTCAGCCCCGGACTAGGACCGGCGGCGCCGCGGGAATACGTCCCGACAGCCACTGCTCTCTTCGTCTTTGGGGACTCCTTCCTCGACGTGGGCAACAACAACTACATCAACACCACCACCCTCGACCAGGCCAACTTCTGGCCGTACGGCGAGGCCTACTTCCGCTACCCCACCGGCCGCTTCTCCGATGGCCGTCTAGTGCCCGACTTTATCGGTACATTCTCATCACTAATCTTCAAACAAATACCGACCGACCTACGACGAAAGCTCTCACCCCTTAGTACCACGGAGGAGCATCATTTATCTATCATTGGCCAAAATTCGAGCAGATAAGAAACTGCGGCATGACATCGCGGTACATCAGTGGACTCTGGTCCATCCTTAAAAGTCCTTAGAACTGGGCAGATGTATGCATGTGTAATTTTAATTCTTTTTTTGCTTTCCTTTTCTTGAAAGAAATTACCTTCATTGTCGTGTGCCGTTCCCTCTTGTCCAATTGCACTACTTGTGTTAACAAACAAATATTCTCTGTCCGATGATGTATATATATATATATATATGCAGCTGAGAAGGCAAGGCTTCCGTTCATCCCACCGTTTCTACAGCCAGGGATCACCCACCATCTCGGAGTTAACTTCGCCTCTGCTGGAGCCGGAGCTCTTGCCGAAACTTTTCAAGGTTCGGTATGTCATTTTCCCTCTTTATTGTGATAAGTAAGATTCTAAATTCGAATATTGCAAATCGAAAAAAAAAAATCATAGGAGACTTCAATCTCTATCAGGAGCCGAACCAACACAAACCCGAATATTAAGTGCAGGCACTCTGAAATTAGTCAAAACCCTTTAACAGTAACACACATGTTCACCCAAGAAGTAATATCAGTCACGATTGAGCAAGATCGGATCACCTGTCAACATTCGTTGCGCCTAATGAAAGGTATCAGAAAGATCATATATGTCAATTGCTTGACCCGGAAAATATCTCGGATTTTTATTTAGAGAGAGCTTACTACGACCTCTCTCCTCGCGATGGACTCCTGATCAGTTAGTGCTTCGCTTTCTCGATGGCTACCTTGTCACGAGTCGGGGTAGGTTTACTTCGGTTTCAGTCGTAAGAGCAAACGTAGAATCAGCAGTGCCATCCTTTTCTTTTAAATTTATTGAAGATGTGGAGGGTTTTATAATATAGAGAAAGACGAAAAGAGGGTTTGGTACAGTATTATTACTCTCGTTCTAATAAATAAGAGATCATAAGTTTGATTATTGTCGTAAAACTTCCTACACTCAAAAAGAAAAAAAAAAGTAGCGGCACTTGAAATGATAAATACTTCTAATTTCAATTTCAATTTTCCTTCTTTGGCATGAAAATTGAAATCAAACTTGCCCCTTTTTTTTTTGCACCGGAGTCTGTCTGGTTGTGCATAAGAGTCTACAGACACGTCTGGTGAATGCAACAAAATTTGAATGAGAGCCTGAGAGGTAGCTTTCACTATGCAGAGGGGGATGGATAGCGAGACTGAATTTGGCACCCCGCATGCGTGGTACGATGGGTCTACATCATGTTGGATGTGAGGCAGATGGCCCCTTGTGAATTCATTTTAGCCTTTTCCATAGTTCACCCTAAGTAAAGCATCTCCCCGTGACGATTTGATCGGGCTAACCGGCAGGTGAACAGCCCGGTTCGCTCTTCTGATGCAAAATGACTTCCGATGGGTGGTAATTTAAGATAAACGGCCGAGTTGTGCGGTGATGTATGATGAACTGTGTTAGGTTTTCATTCTTACTCTCTACGTTAATGGGTTGTGTTAATAGACAACAAATGTGCACATGCTTGGTGGGTGGGTCCATTTTCACATCGTAGTCGGAAGGAAGTGAAATTGAAATTGGAGGGCCATGAGGCATGATTAGGTAGCTCGCCTTTGACAGTGGAAATTAAAAATTGCAGAAAATGGCGGGCAAAAAATATATATACAATATGAAAATGAACAGTAGGAGACAGAAATACAGTTCTCTAAGAGAAATTTAGACTAATTTATGTGATTATATCATTTTCCCCTTATATAAAACCTTAAATTCAAATCTCATGAAAAACTTTAGACATAAATTTAACACAACAATAGATTTTTAGATGTGGAGATGATGATTTTTTAAATTAATTCTTGAAAAAAAATGGGGGGAAAACTTTTGGTCCTTCGGCCATCATTCCCTATTGGGTCCACTCTTTGAGATGGTTTTATGCCAAACATACAGTCGTAGACCTAGCTAGGGCTGTCTGTTGGTCTGGCACCAACTTACGAACAACATTATATATGATATTACAAATGCGAATGCCCAAACTCAATGTCACATGCCTATTGTATATTATCGATTTGGAGGACAATATGTTCTGCACAAACATGCAGTCACTTGCGGGTATCAATTCGCCGCCAAGACAATTAAGATTCGACATTGTATCTATAACCTGCAAGAGCTGTAGTTCTAGTAATCATCAGTTCGTTCGGTGACCGGGTGGTGTTGGGTTTCAGGTGATCGATCTGAAAGCACAGTTGAGGGGCTTCAACAAAGTGGAGGACCAGCTAGCGCAGAAGCTGGGCAAAGGCAAAGCAAGAAGCAAGCTGTCAAAGGCAGTCTACATCTTCTGCATTGGGAGCAATGATTACATGAGCCCTTTCTTGACCAATTCCACCCAGCTCCTGGCCTCCTACTCTACACCGGCTTATGTGGGAATGGTGATTGGCAATTTGACCACCGTGATCAAGGTAACTAATCGAACGACTTCCATTCCACGTTTCGTCCAATCAAGCAGTTTTTTGACCGCTTTGCAGTCTTTTCACGGCCACAGATAAGACCCGCGAGGATTATAGGACATCTGAAAATCTTGCTTATGATAGATAAACGAATCGGAAACATTTTAATTCCAAGTTGGGGACAGATTGTTGTTCAGGCAATGCTCATGTAGTTATTCGGCATCGGGTTATTTCTTACAGGAAATATATGAGAAGGGGGGAAGGAAATTCGGGTTTATCAACTTACCACCCTTGGGTTGCTTTCCTGGCCTCAGATTGGTCGGGGCATCCAACGGTGGCAAGTGCTTCGAAGGACCATCATCGCTTGCAGAGTCGCATAACAGAGCGCTATCAAGACATCTCCCCGTGCTGAAGGATCAGCTTCAGGGGTTCAGATACTCCCTCTACGACTTCAATGCCTTTCTACGACGAAGGATCAACCATCCAACCAGATATGGTAACTCGATAAGGCTATACACAAACTGCATAGAAATTTCAACGCTGATAAATTCTTGTTGGTTAGGCATAGGTATTGTGAGGCTTCCATGTCTATGGAGCTACAATAACATGTGAGCATTATTAAATTTTGATTGTCTGGTTTGGCCATTACTTTTGTCTCAATTATTGCTGTTTGTCATCTTTGGTTGGATAACTTCCATAGGCCCACCCTTTTCGTCTACAACCACCTAGAACATCCTCTTTCTTCTTTCACCATGTCCAAAGAACTCTTTGATTCCTCTCTTGACCTCTCATTGTCAACCACAGAAGGTGGGCTATTCAAGTTGGTGCTAGCCTTTGTCTTTGCCAGTGGGTTTCATTATTTTAAGGTATAATTGCACTTACACAGGTAAAATTCACTTATTTCAATGAAGGATTTACAGAAGAAAGAGATGCATGCTGCGGAACCGGGAAGTTCCGGGGAGTTTTCAGCTGCGGAGGAAAGAGAACAGTGAAGGAGTATCAACTTTGCGAGGACCCCAGTAGGCATCTGTTCTGGGATTCCTATCATCTGACTGAGAGGGCTTATCAGCAACTGGCAGAGGAGATGTGGGGCGGAAAAGGAACTAAATGCAATTTGAGGGACCTCTTTCATGGGATTTGAGAAAATAATGATCTTTAAATTTTCTTGGGAAGACCCCTTTGTATTTACCACTTCTCGCTCTCTACATGCTGCCAGAATAATCTTATGCTAACGTTAAGGATACCGTGCTGGACCATGCGGCTTGTGAGACCAAGCTGTACCTCGGGCTGAGGCCTAGGCCAAGCCAGGTCGCCGAACTGGGCTTGGGCTTGGGCTTGCCATAGCCATTCAGACTAGTAAATTGTGCTCAACTACTTGACAAACAAAGTTCCAAATCTGCAAAATGGACTTGTTCAAGAGTACACCTTAAATGCTAAAATTACAGGGTGAAGTTCTGGTACAAGCTCCTCATCACAAAGCTGAAATGATTTCGAGTAGTTCAAGGAGCAATGTCCTTGGGCCAAGCCTAATCCGGTTCTTTAAGCACATATACCTTCATGTAAGCTCCAGAAATACATCCTACTGCAATTACAAACTCTTCAGTCGAGTTAAGGGATATTTCATTCCTCTGTCAGAACTTCATCCTTTTGGCAGGGCCTTGATCAATGATGGGATCCACAGAAGGAACAGTTTCTTCAGGTTGCTGTGTTTCACCACCCTTATTCTCAGCTTCTGTACTAGTTGGTGGGGTGTAGCCTTCAGGGAATGGTGGTGGTGCAGGTGCTGGTGGAAGCTGAAAGGAAGCATGGAAATTTGTTTATTTCTGAGTTCAATTTTAACTATCACAGGTGTTAATTCTTCTTCAAGCACTCGCAAGGTTTGAGAAAAGGGATATTTAATGGTTACCTTGCGGTGTAGGGATGCAAGAATTTGATCTATTCGCTTAACTTCCTTGAAGTCAATTGTCTCCTTGCTGGCCTGTGATTTTGAAGTGGAACTCTCATCTTCATCATCAACTATGCCGGATATGAAGAAACTATTAGAGGAAAGGGGGGGTGAAGCAATTAAGCCAGAGTACAGATAACGATCCTAATCCATGCCAAGACATGCAGCAACATATGATTCAGCTCAATCACTGAGGATGTCTTTCGTCTTCTATAAGTATGCTTGCCAAAGCATGTAAGGTATTTTAAATGTTTCAGGTAACTAAAATAACAAATCTGACAAGCGCATGTAACTCTTGATCGACTGATCAATTATTAGAAGGAAAAACAAGGGAATAGAATAAGATACCATGACCAATCTTTTCAAGCTTCGAGGCTGCAGTTGTAAAAGCCTTCGATATGTAATAAAGAGCCCTACCCTGCCATATATTTGGCCAAATAACAATGAACTCCTCAGTTGAATCTAAAAATTGAAAATGTACAAAACATTGTCCATTTATCAGAACGAGAATGATAAAGTTAGGATAATCAAATGAAAAAAAAAAAAGGCAGCAAGGACTCACAACTCGAGCTGCAAATACATTGCAAAGCTGCGGTGCTTGATATATTGAACCGTCCAAAATATAGTATGTCAGCATGGGTGTAATTTTGTCAGAACCATCTCTCTTCTGCTTACGAATAACAAAGAGGTTAGGCTCCAATGATTCACTCAGCACATACTCGATGCCGGTCATCTTCCTGTCAGTCATACCATCATCCATGAGTCCACCAATCTAAGCACCAAATAAAAACAGATACTTCTACTCCCAGAATAAAAGCAGGCTGTATCAGTGATATGACATCAGAATAAACCAACTGTCCCCAGGAGCCTTAGGAACCCTTCTTGATCAACCGAAATGTTTCAAAACATCCTAACAATATGGGATAAGATCCTACGCTATGTACCATTAGGGAAGTGCAGAGAAATTAATACAACGAAAGACGGTTCTTGGGCAGCTCCAATCATCAGACACAAACAAGACTAAGGAGCAAGTATGCTAACATATGATTGAAACATGATGAAACTCCACAATGCATGATGTGTACAGGGCGTTGTTGTCTGCAATTTAAGAACAAGTAGTAGTGCTGCCGAAAGATAGTCTATTTTCATCCATGCCTGCGGAATCAACAGAAATGAAGGATGAAAAATGCAGTTCTAGGGAAAAGGGATAGTTTTCAGTCCCAAAGTTGCAACGTTTACACTGACCATCCGCATGAGGCGATGAAAGCTCCACAAGTTAGAGAATGAAGTTCTAATCTATCATCAGAAGTGCGGATCATTTCAAGAAAAACAAGAGCCGGAGGCCCAGAGCCACATGAGCTGATGAAGGAAGACAGAGGGTACACACCAAAATTGCAGGGGCGTTATACGATCTGACTCAATATCTTCACTTACGAAAGATGAGACGTTTCGAGGGGATGAATGGAGCTGCGCCGGAGCTGCTCGTTGTTGCAGGTCCAGTCGTAGAAAGGGGACAGGGCGAAGTAGTCGAACACCAGGTTCCGGTCCAGAGGGTAAGTGTTTAGCCACAATTGGTCCCTGAAGCATATCCCCGTCATGTCTGTTGCCGGAGGCACCGCCACCGCCGCCGGGTTCTCCAGGGGTCCAGCCGAAGTCGCCATCGAAGCCACAAAGATGGTCTGACTGCGTCTTTCACCGACTCAGTTTAAGCTGTCGACGAATTGGGCCGATATGGCCGGGCTGGGCCAGGAGTCCCTGGTATTTTACATGGATCATTAGCTAATAGTCCTGAGAAGCAAGAACTGCAGAAATCTAAAGGGCTGTCAATTGTGCATCTGGAAAGCCGATCAAATCAGCCACAGCCAAGTGGTTCCTTGCTCACCTGGGCCGCCCCTTCTCTCCTCCCCTCTCAGCGTCCGCCCCCACGCCGCGCGCTCTTGCCGCGAAGAAGGTATAAGCTATAGTTCCACTCGGAGGTCCGTCGTACTCCTCTCTCACTCTCTCTCTCGTTCCTTAGGTTCCATCTCTCTCTTTTAAAATCATCATTTCGGCTTGTTTACTCTCTTCTGTATATGTGCTAGATTGACCCATCAGAAGAAGGGTTACGCCCGCACACAAGTCACTTCCATTAATGCCGTCAAATAGCTTAGCATGTAAGTTCTTATATCGAGAAGACTCTTACAGGTGACCTAATGCACCACGCGAATTCCATGAAGTACCGAGCTTTTCTGATTTTCTGAACCTCGTTACAGCTTACATCTTTCCTGCTTCCAATCGCATTCTTGCATCATGAGTAGCAGTCTTGCTTTGCGGCCTAGTTGTGCTTCCTATTCTATTTTGTTGTCTGTGGCTTAACTGAATTTCACAACTTGTGATTTTAGAGTCTCACTGGTCATCGGCGCTGTACTTGTCTCTCTCTCTCTCTCTCTTACCTGATCCTAAATTATTGATCTTTCTTTTGTTTTTCATCATCTGCGTGAGGCCCCGCTATATTTCCGGGTGGGGATGTAAAGTTCCTATAGACAACAAATACATGGTAGTCAGCTATGGATAGTTTCGGCTGTAGCCTTGTGTTTATAATTTCCTGTTATTTTCTACTCATTTGACATTGATGGGTTTTATTTTGCCAGGATAAAGATTTAGATATCTAAATTTCAAGCGCCTTCTCTTTTGACATAGGAACTCATAGTGAAAGCCAAAATGTCCAGATTCAGAGCTGTTTGGCAAGCCTCTGTAAATGCAACCAAGAGAGGTAATGGTGAAGTAGAATAGTCTAAATAAAATTATACATGTTTGCAAGGAAAGCATTAGTTTGGGTTTCCTCGCCTTTGTCATTGCTGTCACTATCAGCTATGGTTGGGAGTCGTGCGCCTACTCACATATTCTCAGAGGAGAAAGTTGTTGAAACGATTGGGCATAAAGATTTGTTCTATTGACTAATATCAGTAAAAAGGTTTACTCTCGGCTGTGATAGTTAACCTTGTGAACTCTACATTTCTGTCTGATGAGGATTTCTGATTGCAAAACGATGAGTTGCTGAATATCATTCAAATTTGAACAATATCATACAAAGAGTAACAGTTTTTATAGGCCTATTCATATTGAATATTCTTCTGTTTATTTCCCCCTGCAACCTTATTTGAATTTATCCTTTTATTGATGTGGTCTCATTTAGCTACAGCAATGATATACTTAAGTAAGATTGTGCAATTTTTTTTTTTCAATCGAGTGCATTGGAGAACAAATGCCAAAGTAATATATATTGTTATTGTACTCTTAATTCTTAATTTTCCCAAAAGTATTTATATCTAAGTAGCATGTTTTTATTGATTTCTTTAAATGAATTTTCTGGCCGTACATTAGCCTGTAAGTACTTAATGTTTTGTTACTGATTGCTACTTGATTCTCATATCTCAGCTCTCACATGGAATCTTGAAGACTTGGTACCCCCAAGTGAGAAATACATTTTCAATTTTAACTCTAAAGAAGAGCTCAAAAGGTGGCATCTATATTCAGATTCAGAGTATGGAGGTACACGGAGTTATGTGTATTAAGTCAAATAGTAGATGGTTTGCGTTCCTGCAAAGAATATAGCAGTTCAGTCTCTAAGAATTGATATACTGGATATTTATATCTATTTCAGGCTTGTCCTCAGCTTCTCTAGAGATTGCAGATGATGGAAATGGAGCGAAGGGTATTGTCTAATAATACTGTTTGATGCAGGCGTTGTTAGCTACACAGTTGTTTCATCTGTGCTTGGATGGCATTGCATTTCTCATTCTCTCTATCTAAGATATACTTCATTTTTTGTGTGTTGCTTCTTTCACCCATACATCTTGATGTGAAGCCTGTCAACTTGAGATTTCTATAAGACTAACTGTTGTGTTTGATAAATTTAGCTGCTCTAGAATTTATCTCACTTATGCTGCCTTGCTTTTGGGAATATTTATGTTCAATCCCATTACATATATATAACTTAGTCATATTTTCATATGGATGTTATTCATAGTTCTCAAGCACTAAAGGAAGAACCTTGTAGTTAAATGCAACAAAATTAGAAGCTATGTGAGTTCAGGGTTGAAAATGGACTTTTCCTTCTGTCTAATTTTTGTTCATTGCATGTAATCTAGTTACAGCCTCTGCATCTATTCACTTGATGGAGCATCATTTTGTTGTTTAATATTGTTAAATTTCAGCCACAGTTAAGTGTTTCCAGCTCCTTATTCTGATTACTCTGCTATGGATTCTCTGAGTTTGATTCTCTAGAAGTATAAGTATGTTTTAGTTGATTCATATTTTCCCTATTTTTTAAGGTTTTTTTAACATTTGAATCTGAAAACTCAACTCTCTCCTGTTCTCTGCTAGGAATTTTTTCCGGTAGCCTTTCTGTAGAAGTTTCAGATGATGCTAAATGGAATTTCACACGAAGTGGATTTTGTGGAATGCGGTCCAAGAAGGTGAAATCAACGTTTTAATCTTCCAAACATCTCCTTATTCTGAAGTCCTTTGAGCATTATTAGTACAAGCAGCTGGAGTTCTAACCTATGTAACCTTTTCTTTGATAGTTTGATGGCTTCATTGACTTGGACTCATATGATACTATTGCTCTAAAGCTTAAAGGAGATGGCAGATGCTACATATCCACTGTACGCTTCCTTTTCTGCATTTACTTGCTAATTTGTGTTTGCCGACCTTCCTCAATTTCTTTTACAATTTTGGATTGTTTCTGTAACAAAATCCCATGCAGATATATACAGAGAACTGGGTAAATTCACCAGGACAATTGGAAGACAATTCATGGCAGGCTTTTGTTTTTGTGCCAAAGGACAACTGGTACATTGCTAAGGTCGGTTTCTTGTCCCTTTTATCTTGTCAAGCCTTTTGATCAATGCATCCATCAATTTCAAATGCATCGACCAGATCCAAAGATGATTGACATGTGTCTGTAGGAAAGGTTGTGCTGAGTGTAACTGTGATTCGACTTTTTTCTGTTATTTTTCTTTTTTCCCCAAATAATTTATATTTGTTTGATTTCTTTTCAGATTCCTCTTGATCGATATTTGCCAACATGGAGAGGTAATGTAATAGATGCAAAGTTGGAGATGAATCCATCTCGTGTTCTTGGGATGTCAGTGTCAGTCAATGCTGAGGGTGGAGTTCCTGGAGCGAGGTCAGGACCTGGTGATTTCAGGGTGGAAATTGATTGGATCAAAGCAATCAGATCACAATAAAGCAGGACGGTACACATTGATCTGGTAAGAGCGGATATTTTGGTGTATTGAAGCTATTATTGTGGAAAAGGGTACTCCATGGCTAGACCTGATTTTGGGTGTGGCAGCCAGCATTTCTCTCCCTGCCTGTGGACCAAAAATAGGCCTCTGGGAAATGCTAGCAACATTTGCCCAGTTTACTCACATTGACCTGAAAAATGGAACAGCTTCAAGTTTTGCTTTGATTGTTTATATTTTGCTTGACTCTATATCAAGCTGAATAAGATATCCGGGCAATCCAACTGGAAATGTCCTGTCCAACAACAGCCTGGCCAATTGAGACCACTGTTGTGTCTTTTGTCCACAGTAGAGTCACAGTTTTAGTGAAAGCGGCTTTTCTCTCTGATTTCTTTGTTTCTTATTTGTCAGCACTCTCATCATAGACCCGGACCTGCATGTAGCTTACAGTCGATTTTTCATCTCTCATCACATTGGAGGTATCCTGGAAACTCTACTTATCCAGTCCTGAACCAAACCATAACTGATGTGATCTTGATTTGTCGTGGGGACCTGGACCCGGATGTTCCTGTTCACCTTCTGCTCTACTCTTGTCTGTAAGATAAACAGGTTTTGTGGAGTTTTTGGGATGTCAGACAAGTATTTGAGCTTAATCATATCAATAAATATTGCAATTGCATGCATTTCGCGGCAGGCTACCTAAAAGGGTTATGGAACACTTCCGAATACATGATGTTACCATCACTATCGATATAACGGAACACTATATATACAATCTGGTACTATACAGATTATTTTATGGGGATCAATACCAAGCTAAGTCCAAGTGCAAAAGAAATAGTCTCTTACGGCCTATTATGTCTTGGACCTAAGAAAAACTTTAAAGAAATCGTCACTCATTGTTTAAACTTTGCAGGTGAAAAGTTGGCGGTGCAACCGATGCACCTAAAGCCACTCTTTTTTGGGGGGGGGG
>CXYZ01012863.1:377734-409048 GCA_900006705.1 Sonneratia caseolaris | reverse complement strand
GGGGGGGGGGTTAACAAAGTTCACCCGCATCGGCAAAATGTGGGATGCACGGGGCAACTTGCACTGTCTTCTGGACAACTTGAGATGAAGTCTCTGGTTTCTTTCCTCTGATCTTCCGAATGGGGCCACCTCAACTCATTAATGTTGCCGGTCCCTGCTGGTAGCTTCTATTCTGGGCCTGAAGAACTTTTGCGGTGTCTGGACCACCTGGTAACAATGGAATCGGCTACAGTTGGTCACATGTGAGCAGAATCCATATCTCGGGTCTTCATCATCTTGCCGGAGTCATAACATCACTGTCGCCCCCAGAGTCTTTGCCAGGGGGGCTCACTGGAAGTGGCCATGACGAACCTGATGGAATGGCGCAGGGCCGAATGAGAACCAATCATCACGAGCAACTACGACAAAATCACATACCGGGTGTAACATATGTTATGCAATTGGTTGTGTGACCCTTTTGCGGACCATTTGATCAACTATTATCCATGAGAGTCGCGTTGTAAAGGTGGACCCAAGGATGTAAAATGCACAAAACCGGTCCACTGGGAAAAGGGGTTACCCCTTGGGTTTCAGTGGATACCCACAAGATTTTCCATAGTGGTCACCTCTCTTTCTCATTATGCTGCAAATCGCATCGGAGCAAGAGGAACAGCATTCAGTCAAGAGCTTCTCCCTATGCGGATTGAAAGGAAAAATTAGCTGTCGACGCGGAAACCATATATGGATAGCTTTATGAGAACATCCTCCTCGATAGTAGTTAATCGAATGCTCACTTCGTTCGTGGATGGGAGGGCGGTACTTGTCCTCTTAGTCAGACCGGTTTCCAGGCACACGACACTCTTTTCCAAAATCTGTTTGCCTTTTCATCTACAAATTCCGATCCGTCGATTGAACGGACGTTAGAAGCTCGGGCTGAACAGGAAGACCTGGCTCAAGAAGCAGAGAACCTTCTGGACACAAAAAAACCATACAAAATATCTGTCACGTCCATCGGATCCCGGCCGTCCATCACTCACTAATCTTATCCTTTGCAAATTGCAATACAAACACACAACCCGACAAATTAAATTCGTCTGTTTTTCCTCTTTTAGAGATGGACGGAATTATTAAAGGAGAAAAGCCAAACCCAACTTGCCGAATTGGGAACAATATATACACCAATATCTATATATATATATATATATATATGTAAACTGCACAAACGCGGGTGTTCTCTAGAGAATTCTGCGAGATACGGAAGAGGGTGTGATCGCTTCTGAGCTCGCCCCTTTGGACCAAAACTTTCTTCAAATCTCTGCCACCCTCCGCCTTTTTCTTCACGGCTCGTTAAACTAATGGGATCCGTGTGCTACTCCACAAAGGATGTAGCCGAAAGCAAAGTACCGGCACGGTTTTAAAGGCGTCCCCTTGCTAGTGCTTCCGGTGGTGGGCGCGTGAAGCTTGTTGACGAGGAGCTGATCGGAGGTGAATTTCGAGGAGGGTCTCGCTCGGATCCGCGCGATCTGCCGTCAGCAATCGGTGGAGCGGTTGTGAGTTGGTGCGGCGGTTGCTCTGTTTCTTGAGAGGAGGGAAAAGCTTTGCTTTTGAGGACACAAATGGTGGGAGGAGAAGAGAAAAGCGAGGACTTTTATGCAGTCTTGGGGCTTAGGAAGGAATGCACGGCTGCTGAGCTCAAACATGCTTACAAGAAATTAGCTAAGGTTGGAAAATTTATACCCGATGTTTCCTCTGTTTTTTTTTCCCCTTACTACAGTCGCCATTGAACTGACAAAAAAAAAGAGATTTTTTTCCCGTTCATCGGAATAGAGGTGGCACCCCGACCGCTGCTCGGCGTCGGGGAATTCAAAGTTGGTCGAGGAATCGAAGAAGAAATTCCAGGCCATACAGCATGCCTACTCCGGTAATTGCCCAATTGTTATTAGCTTAATTTTATTAAAATTCATTTATCTCTGTAAAATATTATTTGCATTTTAATCTTGTTGTTTATTTGTCATTATTAATTTGTTCACGGGATTTTCCGGCGGCACAGTTTTGTCCGACGAGAACAAGAGGTTCCTGTACGACGTCGGAGTGTACGAGAGCGACGATGACGAAAGCGTAAGCTTCTTCTGATCTCCTCCGGTATCCACTTTTTGTGCTCCCGGCCAGTGCGCTGCCGACCGTTCTTGAAACATTATTAGCGTGCGATAGTCAACCTCGTCTTCCTCTGACTTTCGGGTGTTCGAGGGCCAAATAGAACTTCGACAGCTGTCTGGATGCCATTCCATCCGTACTTAAGCCTTTTGGTGCATTTCATCGCTTTTCCCACCCCAAGACAGCACTTTGCACGGAAAAATGAACTCAACAGTCAAAAGTGAAAGGAATCTACCGTTGATTGGTCTGAGCAAAAAAGAAAGAAAAAATACCGTTAATTTGATTGGTAGAGTTGTCGCCAGTAATTATGCGCCAATTGACTGTGAATTGGATCTACCGATGCAGGGAATGGGTGAATTCCTGAATGAGATGGCTGCATTGATGAGCCAAAACGATTCCAATGTAAGTCTCTCTGACGATGTATTTCCGTGCAGAGCAGATGTTCGTACTCGATTTGCCATAATCTGCAGGGAAATACATGAAGAGCCTGCTGATCGTCATTCTGTTCAAGCATTCGGTCCCAATGCAGTCCTTATTCGCGGGCTTGTGTTGCACTCGGCTTTATCTTATGATCGCATGAATTGATTCTGCAGGAAAATGGCGAGGAGAGCCTGGAGCAGCTGCAAGAGTTGTTCGAGGAGATGTTCCAAGGGGAAATGGAGGCATTCGCTTCCACATCTCAAATGCTGTTCACAGAAAACAATGTGTGCTCTACTTCTCTTTCGCCTTGCTTCGACTCAGGGCAGGTGTGTCACGGATCGAGCAATAAACGGAACTACGCAGAGACGAGTGGATGCAATGCTGAGAGCTCCTCCGCATTTCATTGCCACTTTCAGGATTTTAGCTTAGGGGTAAGTATTGGTCCAACTCCCTCGATCGTACGAGCACTTCCAGCTGTACATTTCCCTGTGTCTGCTCGTTTTTCTGGGTGTCTGTTCGGTCGGATGTCTGAAGCGTTTAGACTCCTGGTCGAAGCTCTTTTATGTCATAGCTCGACTTCAACTTATGGAACATTGTCGGGTTCTACTTTTGTGCTGAGTAAAGCTGATGAAAATTTTGGATCTGAGTGAAGACAGATGGAGCAGCAAGGGCGAGGTCTCAACAAGACACGAAAGGTGGGAACAGGAAGAGGAGCTCCCGGACCCATCACTGGAGATGAGTCGATCGGTCCTTCGAGTCATGGAATTTCAGGCCACGAGGTCCATGGCCGGTGGGGAGTCCCCGCTAATGTTTAGGACTCGTACGATCTGCTGAAGGATTCTTTCATTGTACACAGACGACTTGCTCCCGGTGATAGCACTGAAAGACACAGCTCCAACAGAACTTCTGGATTTTGAGACTACTGCGTTTTCGGGCTGGGAAGGGGACGAACTAGCGGGCACTTGATCGTGTTTGTGATGTGATGATGGTGGAATATGTAGCCACTGTGTTATTCTCAAGGATGAAAGTTTGATTCTAATTGTCCATCCATGGTTTTATACTATGCAAAAAAACCTAGATTTATCGACTTTATATATCCATATATTTATCTAGTATAAAATTTAAAAATTCAATAAATTCAGATATATTAAAAATTAGAATTTATACCTTTTGAATGCTATGGATCACTAAACCGAGCCCTGAAAAAGCTACCAAAGTTATCAATGTAGAATTTGGGGTGATGAGTCAAGACACAGGAACAATATTTCTTGGTAAAGAAATGGTAATAATCCAACAAGAAGAAGAAGAAGAAGAAGAAAACGAAGTTGAAGAAAAGTTGAACTGCTTCGAATTAGTTCACCATTGATCATTTCGTTCGTAAGCTTACCATCCTTCGGAAAAAGACAATGTTTGAAACAGAGGCATTGATTTCAATATATGACTAATGGACTACAGGTTTGATTTTTACCGTGCCTATGAAGAGTTATGTTGATAGGGTCATCTAATATTTTATTGATAATATATATATATATATATATTTAGGTTGTCGTGTCATTCCACTTTTTGGTTCGATTGGATTGGATTATATGGGAGAAAAAAAAAAAAAGGTGATTGAGAAGATGATGATGATGGGGGGAGTCCCCACACAAGACAATAACTAAATCCATGCAAGTGGCCAAAAGGGCAGAATTAATTGAATGGAACCATCAAAAGTGAACACCGCATGTAAGTGACAGAAAGACCATTCATTCCCTCCACATTTTTCTCGACATCATTGCACATAATCAACACCCCCGGTACCCCAATTCGGACAGCTTGTGACACCACAGTGGCAGATGCTCAAGTTGCATCGCTCTTCTCTTGCCCATCTATACAGGGATGGACTTAGTGGGTGGACGGTCGCCTCCTTGGAACATTAAGAAAGAAAGAAATATGTAATTAACTTCAACTTGTAGGAAACACTGTGTTTGAACACTATCCCCCACGGCACAAGTTGTATTAAAGTGGTCGGAGCAGGAGGAGCAAAGGATGCGAAAATGATTTGCTTTTCCTTCACTGTGTTCTTTTAAAGACATGTCGCAAGCTGTGGATAAAGGGAAAAAAATAAATAAATTTACTAACGAACCCTCTGGAGCGAGTCGAGAATATGAAACATTACTTAAAATTATGAGATAGGTCGTAGTTTACACACTCTGTTATAAGGACAATCTGGTGTCCCGGGGATCAGCATAATGTATAGAAGAAAGATTGCTGCTAGAGAGGTTACGGCACTTGAAAGGTATAATGCAGGTGGCAAAATCCATCACAACGATCAAAAGAGATCATGTCAGGAGCTGCTGCTTGTGATTAGAGAGATTATGGAACGGTAACTAATGGACTGAACGAAAGGTGCATGTCTTCAGGCTCGTTGACAAGTTGCTATATGTGTGTTATGGTATTCTCTCCACAGGACTATTGGGGGGATGTGAATTGCGTGCATTAATTGCTTTATTTTTGAAGCCCACTTGCGATGGTAATCCCTATGACCCCTTTCCATCGATGACTTACATGTAGTCAAATTTCAGCCGAGCCGATGCAAGCAATCTGTGCTGTTGAGGTTACGAGATATCGCGGAACCCAAGGATTAATGACAGGGGTCCACTGGACCTGATCGGGGCCTCACTGAGCCCATATCTCCTTTTTAGCCCTCATTAACTCTTATAAAGCCTGAGATCATAGAGGCTTGCAACTTCTCCATCTCAACATTTCGATTGAAAAGTTTGCCCCATGGTCAAAATTACCTACGCATAATCTTAAAACCTTCCACGAATACCAGAAAGTGTATTTGACTCCTCTCTTTGGTTGGTTTCAAAAGGAACCGTGCGTTACCGGGTTATTGTATTTTACTTGATCAATCAGACATGGCCATTCTTTTTGTTGAGATCTTGCGCATTAGGCATACGAATTGAAGGGAGCTGTCTCTGATCTTGTCGGTTTCACGCTGAACAGAGATGAATTTATTATGGACCCTGAAATGGGTAATGCCTGTACTGTTGAAAGCCAAGAAATAGCAAAATCCTTGATGGGGAGTTACGATGGGAATCTCTATGGAAAAAAAAGAAAGGGAAGAGTGGTGCTCCTTAGTTGAATTATGAGGGTGGGTTGTTAAACTGAATCAACCTTGACTTTCTCGATCAGACCAGCAGCATCCTGGACGGTCGAAATGTTCTCGGCTCCCCCTTCTCCGATTGCTACCCCGAACTTCTCTTCCAAAGCCATCATTATCTCAGCCTGTACCATAAATCAGAATACCGTTACTAGAATCGAACTGGATTGGCCGCTGGTCCAACTGGGAGCTGCCCAACACATGACCTGTTGGGTTCCTGTGTATGTACGGTCTCCCGCATGAACCAGCAGGAGATGGAACGAACTGACCAACTCTCTCAGTAATCAGTAAGCCTGAATGTGCTGGATCTATATATCAACTGACTTGAACCATCTGTGCACCGATGGGACCAGCAAATCTGTCCCTCGAGGGCAGGTTAAATTCACGTAACAATGGAAAAGGTTCGGTCGCATCACAGAACGGAGGAGAATGCTGGGGAAGGAAATCATCAGTCAAAGAACATACACTGTCAAGAGAGTCGGCTCCCAAGTCTGCAAACTTGGTCTGAGGGGACACGGTGCTCTCATCAGTTGACAGCTGCTTTGCAATTATGCTTTGGACTGTCTGCAGAGTCTCCGGCTGAGCCTGCTAAATCAAATCAGTAATTAATTAGTCAACTAATTGTAAAAACTGACAACTTTAAGAATACAGAGTACAGAAGAGATTGGATCCACTCTAATTCACGGTTGTGTTTTGTCCACCAATTTTTTGTCCTCGGGATTTTCTATTTCTTTCTTGGAATTGCATTATCAACAAAATTTTTCAAAAAGAAGGGGGGAAAACTTACAGTGGAGCATGAAATTGTGGTCGTAGAATAGCCTGGGGTTAAAAATAACCTTCCTGCTGCCCTTGTGATGCTGATCTTCGGCACAAGCCTTAGCCCACCTCCCTTCAACATAGAAAAATAAGTGTCAAAGTTGCCGATCTAAGTGCGTTCGACTTTGATAGGTGTGATTGAATAAGGGCAAGTTAGGATTCCCAGCTATCGGCATACCACAGTCTTCTTGTATATAAAAGAGGATCAGTTTCATAGACTTACTATGCTCGAGAGGCTTCTGATTCGAAAACTGTTAGCGCTTCTGACTGTGTTGGGAGCATAAGGAAGGGTGTCAACGGGGGAAGATGCTGAGAGAAATGCAGCCGCCATCGATTTGATTGCTTGGATTCCCAGTGTGAATTATTGGGGACGGGACCTTGATCTCTCCTCTGGAAATGGCCTTTGCTCTGCGAGGTGTGGTCAATAATTTATAAAATGATTCAGAAACCTCTATTGGGATAGCTTTGAGGGAGTGGTGAAAATTACATTAATCTGCACTAAAATTTGGTCCACTTGTTTTCTTATGAATCTGGGCGGGCAATACTTAAGTACAATTCTGCATGAAACAGAACTTGACAAACTATTGCAGCTCAGTTTAATGTCTTTACAGCCAAATAGATTGCTTTTGGAATGACTAAGAATCTAGGGGTAACCAACAAGTGTCCTTTTTCTTTTTTTTTGAAGTTTGTCCCATTTTCCTTCTAAGAAAAGGATCATATTCAAGTATCATGATCGGAGAAAACTCATAATTGCAGGAGCTTTTATCCCTTGTGTTTGCAAAGTTCCGTCGCTGGACAAATTCCATTGGGCTCCTCAGGTGCCACAATTACTCTGTTGGGTCGATCTAAGAATTAAGAATCTTGACTTCCATAATCTTCAATAGATCGAGATATGCAAGGTCGAGAATGGGTTTTCTTGGTGGACTGGAAAGGCAAATGGTTAGGGTTTGTTCCTGGCCAAGTTCGAGTCCAAAGGGACTGCAAGCACAGGCGCCCTTCGGAGGCGTCAAGGCCAGGCCTCCATTGTCGTCTCGAATGAGGGTGTTCGAGATCATGATTGAGAGCACACCTTTATCCTTGGGTGGATCCTTGGCTCTGTCACTGTTGAATGCCTGGCCATGGTCTGGAGAGGCGCTTCCATCCGAAAATAAAATTGTTGCAGCATCATGGAGTCACAGAAACTAATCAGAAATTATTGCTTGACGGTCACACGTAAGAGCTCTGGTCACTGGATGCATGTATTTGGAAAATCCAATCCGTATTCTTTGTGGAGGGATTATAATTCTGCTGAAATAGACTGAACCGAGGTCTTGTGATTCACCTCTTCGTGCACAATCATTACGGTGCGTTGGAAAAGCGATTGCCTGCAAATGAACTTCCCAACCACACAGGTGCAATCAATAAAGTAACAGTTCACCATTCGGATTGCGTCAATTGATGCAACTCACACACAGAAATACTGAAAAGAAATAGAAAAAGGTCAGAAAATGAATGACCATCATAAAGGAAGCTTTTGAGGCGTTGGCACGACAGAGGATTGGTGCCTGTAATATCCGTGATTGACAAAACCTCGGAGAATCAGAAATAGGCAGGACATCTTTCAGTTTGTAGTTTTCTCACATATGATTTGATCGTCTCTATCCATCGTTCTAATTCTGCAATCACTCTCAATGTAGTGTTTAGGTGTTCTATGGACGTTGTTCACCAAGAAAGCTTCCTGCAGACGAAAACCAGGTTTGAATGAAAAGCAAAAGTGATAAAAAAAAAACATGGAAAGCTATAAACCATCCATCAGAATGACAGTACGAAGCTACGGGATGTTGGGACTTCCATTAAGGATCTGCCGGAATCACTTACTTGAAGTTTGGTAAACGAGCTTTGCCGGGTCTGACATTGATGGGGCGCCGTGAAGAATCTATGACACGATGTTATTCGAGCTATTATTACCTACATCATTAATTATAAGGTAACCTTTACCAGTAACACAACTGCACCGATTGATGAAAACATTCCTGCCAACTTGAAGAATGAATCATGAATTTATTGGAATTTTCTTATTGTAAAATGAATAATGGTGATTAATTGGATCTTGAAATGATGTACCTCAGCAATGTCAGTTTCTTAACTTGTAGGCCTGCCACACCAGGCTTCCTGACGGGATGGAGAAAGGTGCCCAAGGAACAGAGAAGAAGAAACATATGTAAGACCGTGACCGGGTCATCATTTGAAACGTCCCTGGGCGGCTCTTGCCCTTCTCTTCTTGGTCTCTAATCAATTTTCTCCTCCTTACCCGGGGTGGGCAAGTTCATCGCAATTTAGAAGTCAAGGAGATAGAACGAATGCTAGGGTGTCATCACCGAGCTCTCTTTCTGGATTCTCAGCAGGGAAGATGAAGCTCGTGTGTTTTGTTAGTAGGATCGTATTGTATATGAATTTTGAATGATTGATTAAGGTGTAAAAAGCTACTTTAGTCAGGTAGCAGAGAGGTGCAGGGGAACATTGGCTGGGTGGATAAGAAGATGAAGTTTGAAAACCCATTCCGAGCCCAGTCAGGAGGCCATATGTGAAGAGCGGAGAGACTCAGAATAGTGGAGTGGTTGATCCCAGGGGAAAGGCTATGGAGAGCCCTCAAGCTGGTAAACCTTCTTCAACAAGAGAGCCAGCTCGGGGGGGAAGGGCGCAATCGAGTGGAAACAATCGAGATCTCACTGACCAGCTTATGATGAAGGTAGATGAGCTCGAGAGGCTCTTTGCAGATCACCAGCTCCATTCTCCTCTGAACGATTCTAACCTGTCGAGGAAGCAGAGGACAAGTGGAGTTCTGCCCGGATGTGAACTAACATTTCGGGGCCACTGCAAGGAGAGTTCAATAAATTTCTTTTTCTCCAATGACTCAAGGGGGAAATTCTATGAGAGGTACATGGAAAAACGGGATGCGAAGCTGAGAGAGGAGTGGAGAACTCGACGAGCAGAGAAGGTGATGAAGTTGAGGGCCTTGCAGGAACACTTTGATAGGATCAGCATTGAGCTGAAGGCCAAGTTACTTCGGCCAGCTGAAGCCTACAGATCGACCCCGGGAGCTTGTTGCCGAGTGGAGAAGCTTCAATCATTCGATGCGCGATCAAGTCTATCATGGATGCAGCAGGTATCTCTTCACTTCTACCACGATCTTTTTACAAGAGCGAATGTGTTGTAGATTCATATTTCACATGTAGACCCTAAATCATCTAATTCTTGGGACAGCAAATTGGTTCGGTTTATGGAGAAGAGGAGGAAGAACTAAATGAGCCTTTGCAGCTGAATTCTTATCATAAAGACTCGTCTTCCTCTGCTCCGCAAAGAGCAGCAGTTCTAGCTTCTCAATCATCGACTGGAAAAGTGTCTGACTCTGCTTCAGCAAGGCAAGGGGGAAAGATTGAGTATCATATTTCACAATCATTTTCTAGTTCATCCAATCTCCAGCAAGAGCAACATACACGCTTCCCTGCAGCCAGCGAGTTAAGAACTCATCCTCAAAGGGTATGCTTTCCCCAAAGCAAAGGTAATACAGAAGAGTTGCTTCTCATTAATGAAGACAGGCGGGAGAGACGATTCCAATCAACGAGGACAAACTATGCTGCAAACTCCCATCACTCTCTTGTCGAAAAACACAACTGTGAATAAATCTGCAAACCATCAAGATTTTGATGATATTATTGTCATTGTTAGAAGACTAAACAGTTCAGGCTCTAAAATGCAGGCACATCACTGAGGTCTTCTGCTCGATTGTGCCCACTTGAGTCCTCAGATATAAATGCTTCTGTTGAGGCCCAGGAGTGAACCCCGGGCACCCCCGGGGATGTCAGAATAGACTTTGAAAGATTTCTCAGAGTTTGGGAGGAAAATAGAAGGCCGGAGGATGTTTCCACAAACTCATGGAGCATCATTACATTGAATTTATTTTCGATTCTTTGTTTGAATGTCATGAAGCTGTTTCGTCTTGTATTGTTCACTGTACATTATGTTTCAATTATCTTTTATCTTTTTTACTTTCTATAAGAAAAGTTCATCGCTAATACTGTCAGGAGGGTTTCTCTTGTGATTGTTTTGGCCTTAAGCATGCTGTTCCTTGAGTATGCTCGATCATCACGAGTCTGCCACATGGTTGATGTCGAATTTCCAGTTTCTTCGATTTGCTTTCGGAACTTATTCAAAATCACCTGTCTTAATTTGTTCTCAGAAAGCACCGACAGATAATGACCTCTCCGTGTAGCTCTCTCATCCTGGTTTTTTAGATGGTAACCATTGACACACTTTACACACTTGATCCTGAACCATCGAACAGTTCGGGTCTTATAATCGGCTAGCAATTCCAGATGTTAGCCGGAAAAAATTCATTTGCATCTAATGGAGATATCTCTCATGATTGTCTGATGATCACAACCAGGAAACGTACAAGTCAGTCTTGTTATGATCGGCCGAATTATCTTTCCATCTCTAGGACATGAGATGAATTCATCTCAGGTCAAATTCCCATTGGACGCAATGCATCTTGCTCAGGTTTATGGCTAAACAACACATCGAAATTAGAGGACGCACATATAATGGCCCCAACACAAAGCCCAAAACGAAATCCAACTTGGGAAAAATCCTAAATCACACCCATGAATTGACTATTCTGTGCCTAAATTCCTAGTGGATGACATAACTGTTCTTCAACGGCCGGCCTGGCCGCTCCTTTGTGCTGTCTTCTTCAAACAGACATTCAATATGGTGTATCCATATGTTGTCTTATGATTCAGCAAGGAGAAAGCTGGAGGCGTCTGGATCCAAATCTGCGAGGTCTCAGACCCACAGATTGTAATTTTTTTTCCCCTATCAGATGACGTAATTCCGTGTTCTGTCTTTAGTTTATGGAGAAGTCAACAATGCCCGGCCCCAAAGACAAAAGAGAGACTTATATAATTAACGAAGTGAAAGTCCAGGAGTAAGATATCAACTACCAAGCAAAGTGGGTAAATATTCCGAGCAAATCATCCTCAACTAGATACCAAGATATATGGGTTCGATTTTCGCTCAAATTGAACTTCCGTACGTTTTATTCTCCAATCCATCTTACCCCCTTTTAGAATTACAAAGTCTCCCCGAAGGGTTGAAATTTTGATCTCTCAACTACTATTGCCCAATGATCGAGAAACTCGATTGCATCCTGTGTACGTAAATCTAATCAACATATGATCAGAATCATCCGGACGCATATCGAATATTTCAAGGCAAATCACATGGGAATTTCGAGTGGAAAAAACAATTTTAGAATGGGTAAGGGATAGAATCCGAAATATCAGCAATCGAATAAAAAAATACTCCACAAAATTATAATTTTTTATGCTATTCTTGGAGATTATTATCTTGTCGCTGATGGTGCAGCTGAAGCTGAAACTTGAAGATGTGTACTCTGTAGAAATAACATGTTGGAGGTTGGTAGGGGAGAGGGCAGCACACAGGATAAGGACCAGTCCCCAGACAAGACATTGGCTTCTTTGACATGGAGGTTAGCACCAGTGACCTTATGCACAGGATATCGAGTGATGTTGCCCAAATTCAAGAAGTTTTGGGAGAAAGGTCGGTGAAACTGTGCAGACAACTTTGATTTCGATGTAAATAGAATTTAGTCAACACATTTCTGCTTGTCTAATTTTATCTTTCTTATAGCAGATGGCACACTTTATTCACCATGTGTTTCCATTCATCTGTGGATATGCTGTTGGGTTTACGAGGTCATGGTAAGTGTCTCTGGTAGTTTTTTCCGTTACCCCGCTGATGACGTTCTGTTGGATTGCTTACAAGGCTATCTACGTCGATCTTGCTTCAAAAGAGGAGGTAAATGGTTCGTTTACAGAATAGACAGCATCAACACGCTTATCATCAGTGGTATTTCTTTATTGGCATCCATGTCTAGCCATATCAGAACTACTACCTGGCAAGGCCATGCTTGCTATCTGCGTCAAGGATGTCTTTCCTTAGTTTATGGATGGCCATGAAATCTGACACCTTAGGAAAATTTTCAGTTGGGTTCTGTAATGTCCGTTTTCAATTTTTTGCAGTTAATACATTGTCCTAACTCTGTCCTATTTAGTAAGTCGCAAAAATAAAGCATCATTCTACTAAGAAAATGTTAAATCAATTGAAAACCCACCAAGTCATGGTATTAGCCACAACTATCATTTTTTGAAGTCACAGAAGATAAAGTTTATTTATTTGTTTATTTTTTTGATCCTCTATTCTCTGAAGGTGTCATACCGGAAAGTTGGAAAAGTGGCGGAGCAAGCTATCAGTGCCATCAGGACTGTGTTTTCATTTGTAGCAGAGGATAACCTGCCAATGAGATATGCAGATCTATTAGAGCGGTCTGTCCTGACAGGGACAAAGATAGGATTCGCCAAGGGAGCGGGGATGGGAGTAATCTACCTGGTCACATACGCTACGTGTGCCCTGGCCTTCTGTTACGGGTCGATATTGGTTGCTCGGGGAGAGATTGACCCAGGAGCAGCCATTGCCTGTTTTTTTTGGTGTCAATGTTGGGTGAAGGTAAACAGAAACTAGTTTAAGGTTTCTCTTGCGGGACAAAAGATCAACTTTCCGAATCCAGAGTGCACTAAAACTTATCCAGATGAATTTTGAGCTGCATATAAGTTTTTCTGAATGCTTAATCACTGTAGCCTCTAATAGACTTCCATGTGAATGATATTTCATTTACCAGGGGATTGGCTCTGTCATTATCCTACCTTGCTCAGTTTGCGCAAGGCACGGTAGCAGGAAGTTGGGTATCATAGAAAGGGTACCAGATATCAACAGCTGTGACTTACGAGGACAGATAATGTCGACTGTCCAGGGGAGGATTGAGTGCAGGGCAGTCAGTTTTGCATACCCATCTCGCCCGGAGGCTATTATTCTCTGGTTGTTGAATCTGGTGATTCCCTCCTCCCAACACCATGGCATTGGTAGGGGGCAATGGTGGGGGCAAGTCCACAATATTTGCTCTCATTGAGAAGTTTTATGATCCCATCAAGGGTTAACTTCCCATCTTCCTCAATAAGATAGTCTGACTCATTCCAAAAACCAATTATGTGATGATGCACAGGAACAATAACCTTGGATGGACATGACCTGAAGTCTCTGCAAGTGAAGTGGCTGAGGAGCCAAATTGGATGGTGGGTCAGGAGTCAGTGCTCTTTGCGATGAGTATAATGGTGAATGTGATGATGGGGAAGGAGAATGCCACCAGGAAGGAGGCCATGGCTCCATGCGTGGCGGCCAACACGCATGGGTTCATCTCTGCCCTCCCTCAGGCCTACGATACTCAGGTTAAATTCCGTGATTCTCACAGTAGCTACTGAGAAGTCGGATATGTTATTGCAAGTGCAAACTGCTAAGCTAATCTTGATAATTGAAGAGTTGGTTGATCAAATTTTATCAAGAAACAATCAGAAATCACTAGTTGTCTGAAAATTCTTATTGCATCATTTAGTAAACTGATTCTTTGCACTGTTTTCTGAATATTTCGCTGCCATAACCAAATATGATAACCGACATGTGATTGGACATTTTTTGAACTCTTGAAAAACACATTTACCGTAATTAGTACTTACACAAGCCTTCCCGTGCAGGTTGGAGACAGAGGGGCCCTACTCTGAAGAGGACAAAAGCAGAGGATCACCCTAGCAAGGACCATGATAAAGGACCCAAAGATCCTCCCATTGGATGAGCCCACGAGTGCCCTTGATCGCGAGTCTGAGCTCATAGTCCAGCAAGCCATAGACAAGATCTCAATGGGCCGAACTACCATTGTGATTGCTCACCGGCTAGCCACAGTCAGGAGCTCCCACACCATTGCGGTCCTTGATCAGGGCTCACTCATGGAGAGTGGAGGAGCATACCATGACCTGGTGAAGCTGGCCTCGGGAACAAATTCTAACGGTACATCATTGAAACAACAGAGTAGTCCTCATGAGGGTAAAGGCAATTTATGATCATACGAGGCATTGGTTCATTACGGGCACAACATCTCAATATCGAAGTACTATAAATCGATGCAAGAAGAATATAGCAACATGGTACTTAAGGGAATCGAGGAAAAGCCATCAATACGAAATTAGACTTTCTCAGTTGTGGGACCTGCAGAAACCTGAGATGACCGTTCTCTTGATTGGATTTCTCTTAGGGATGATTGCAGGGGCAATTCTGTCAATCTTCCCCTTGCTACTCGGTGATGCCCTTCAGACGTACTCCAATGAGGACAAACACAAAATGAAGATGCAAGTTGGTCATCTCTGCATAGCGCTAGCCGGGCTTGGGATTAGTTGCATACTCTCCATGACAGGGCAGCAAGGATTTTGCGGGTTGGCCGGCACTAGGCTCACAACACGGGTCCGAGACCTTTTGTTTCATTCAATCCTGAAGCAGGAGCCTGCTTGGTTTGATTTTGAGGACAACTCCACTACAGTACTGGTCTCAAGGTTGTCTGCTGATTGTGTAAGTTTCCGTTCAGTCCTGGGGGATTGGATCTCTGTCATGTTAATGGGCGTAAGTTCAGCTGCAGTTGGGTTTGGCATCGCATTCTTCCTACAGTGAAGACTAAACCCTTTGGCAGCGGTTGTGACTCTGTTCACGCTTGGGGCAAGTTACTTAAGCTTGATCGTGAATGTAGGACCAAGGCTCGATAATGATGCCTAGACAAAGGCAAGCAGTATAGCTGCAGGCGCAATATCAAACATAAGAACTGTGACAACCTTCTCTGCACAGGAGCAGCTCATTGGGTCATTTGACTGAGCATTGTCCAAGCCGAGAAAGAAGTCAGTGAGAGGGTCCCAGGTTCTAGGCCTGATGCTGGGGTTCTCACAGGGGGCGATGTATGGGGCCTACACCCTGACCCTGTGGCTGAATGCATACCTGGTGAAGGAAGGCAAGAGAAGTTTCGGGGATCATTAACCAAAGGCCACTCACTGGGAGTGAAGGTAGGGATCGGGGGAGGAAGCTTGACAGGACCAGGTCCTGGGACATTGAATTCAAGGGAGTGACATTCGCATACCCTTCAAGACCGGAGGTGGCCATCCTAAGGGACTTCACCTTAAAGGTCAAGGAAGGGAGTGTGGTGGCGCTTGTAGGGGGGAGTGGTTTGGGGAAGTCGACAGTGGTTTGGCTGGTTCAGAAGTTCTATGACCTGATCCATGGTAAGGTGATGATGGGGAGGGTGGACTTGAGGGAGATGAACTTAAAGTGGTTGAGGCGGCAAATGGCTCTGGTGGGTCAGGAGCCTGCCCTGCTTGCCGGAAATATAAGAGAGAATATTGCCTTTGGGGAACCGAATGCCACTCGGGGTGAGATTGAGAAGGCAGCAAAGGAGGCTTACTGTGAGCCCATGGACTTGGGACCCAAGGAGAGCCCAACCAATTAAGTTAGGCCCATCTATTCTTTTTCTTTTCCTTCTTTTCTCTCCCCCACCGCCTTAAGCCTCCTTTTACCCCTCTCAATCAACTGTTTTCTTCTTCTCTCCATTCTTCTGGAGACATCGCTGAACACTAGCGCGCGCGCGAGAGAGAGATTTGCACGAAGAGAAGGTAAGGTCAGAGAGGGGAGTTAGAAAGGAGGAGTTAAACACAAAAAGAAACGGTAAGTTTGAAATAGTTAAATGTTTATTTTGGTTATATATATGCACCTTAAATTTGATTTTTGGCAGTGGAAAATAGAAAGGAAAAGAAAGAAAGAAAGCAACAAGAGAAGAGTAGGGAAAGCAAAGGGTTTAGGATGAAATTGATTTTTGGCAGTGGGAAATAGAAAGGAAAAGAAAGAAAGAAAGAAACAGGAAGGAAGGAGAGAAGAGAAGGGAACGGAAAGGGTTTAAGGAGGAAATTGATTATGGGAGTGGAAAAATATATAAAAAAAAGAGAAAGAAAATAAAATAAATAAATATACATATATATATATATATAACTAATGAGGTTGGGAGCTATTTTAGTCTTATATACATATATCTATGGAAGNATAAAAAAAAGAGAAAGAAAATAAAATAAATAAATATACATATATATATATATATAACTAATGAGGTTGGGAGCTATTTTAGTCTTATATACATATATCTATGGAAGTTAGTCCAAGAGATGGGTTATGTAGGGTGTAAATCCCATATGTCAGTGATAAGATTATTTATATAGTTAAGGTATAAATTATTATATGATATGTATTAATTTTATTATAAATCAAATGATAAGTACCGAAGAAACCTAAGATACTCACCCCGAAGATCCGACATCGTGATTTGTCAATTAATGGGACTGTGAATACATTTTTCTATTGTGAAATGCGATGTCTATAATTAACAATTAATAAATATAAATTATGAAATAAGTATTTGTTATATCTAAGCAACTGTCATTTTTAGCGAGTACGTATATTTCAATTAAGTGACGAAAAGAATAGAAAAAGGATAAGTAATAGTAGTAGTTGGACATGCATACATACATACATGATATGCATACTGTCTGTGTTTGTGTATCACCATGGTGACCGCTAAGTCGAAATAGAAATGAGATTTACTGATTTACCGCGGGTTCTTGGCTGAATATAAACATGGGACATGAGCGACGCTGACTTTGTGACCCAGTGAAATATGTGAGGTGACTCCCTTTTTGGACTCCATCGGAAAAACAAAGACCAAAGAAGAGATGTAAGAAAAAGAGAGAGATTTGAGAGCGACGGGTCCCCTCTTATCGTTGGAGGATAATAGGCGGCCCCCGCGATTGCATACGAAGGGAAGGGCACGGGAAGGAGAACATTATGAGATTGATTGAGGTGCGGGGCCACGGTACTATTTGGGGAGAGAGGAGTATCAGTACCGACATAACTCTGTCGTAAAGGTAATACGACCATGGTTATTGTTTGATATAAATGTTTACATGCATTACATTATATGGGTCGTATGGAGTTAGGTTGCTAATAACCATCTATTCTCGATATTTGACTAACTAGTAAAATAGATACAATTATGTAAGAACCTATACTTAAATTAATATTATTTTACTATGAAATTATGTAATCACTGAGCTGTAACTCATATTTTTCTGCAAATGTTTTTTTCAAATAGGGAAGGCACTCAGCCAAGTGGAACTGCCAAATTTGATTTGGGGATCAATCAGGGCGAACTGTAGATAGGGTATGTGTATAAATTGTGCTTAGTTCTATATAAAATGTTACGACATGGAACGGTTGGCAATATTTATAAGTTGAAATGTGTGTTGCTGCGTAATTGTGAAAAACGGATAGATTGTGGAAAACTGTTACTGGATATATTGATTATCATGTTATATAACAGGTTGAAAATTTTGGGTTTGTATGAAAATAAGAGGAAACTCTACCAAAATTTCGGGTCATAACACTTACATTCATAATTTCTTCAGTGGGCTTCCACAGGGCTACAAGACCTACGTAATTAAGATATGAACAAGCGCGTTTATCACTTTCCCCAGGCCTAATGCCTCATTTAACTAATTAATAGACGATCAAGAATAGAACGGTTACTGTTTTTCAGTCTCCCCACAAGGAAACAGAAAATTGTTTATTTTTCAGCTCTTCGATAGTGTTTATCAGAATGCAAGTTTCTTTAATGGAATTTCTGCAGGAACTCAAAATAATAATTCTATATAGTATGTTTTTGCCCCAATTTGATTCCATCCATAGTATTCCTGTAGAAACTTAGTAAATTTCGTATCTGCACTCACATATGCACACATCTAACATATTGGAATCTGGTTTCAAGGTGGGGGAGAGTGGGATGATGTTGTCTGGCGGGCAGAAGCAGAGGATAGCCATTGCAAGGGCAATACTGAAGAGATCGAGAGTCCTCTTGCTAGATAAAGCGAGCAGTGCACTAGACCTGGAGTCGGAGAAGCATGTACAGCATGCCTTCAAGAGGGTCTTGAGGCAGGCCACCACGATTATGGTTGCCCACCGGATCTCCACAATCCAGGAGGCAGACATGATCGCTGTTGTTAGGAATGGAACTGTCTCGGAGTTGGGGACCCATGATTCGCTCCTTGCTTCCCACGTTAATGGTCTCTATGCAGGCCTTGTCCGGGCTGAGAATGAGGCCAATGCATTTGCTTAAGCCATCTCCTTCAATGCATTTCCTTTTACAAAAAGTCTCTGAATAGTTGCTTGTGTCGGTGGATTAAAAGTTCATCAGAGATATTTCATATGATTGTTCAGATGAATTTTTTATGGAATTCATGTATCAACCATTGTAGTCACAGACATGGAGGAAATTCAATTCCATAAGTAAACTGTGCAGTTACCTTAACATCTGCACATCGAGGAGATGAGGCAGAGCACTTAGCTGGAACATTTTTCTGACCAGCTTCACGCAGAGAGGGAGATGGCCAGAAATGGAGAGTCCGGGCACATGCATATGTACTTAGACTAGGGATCACTTTTCTTGGTAAGAAGAGGAGAAAACCAGTCAAAGATTCGATCTATCAGCATGTGCCCTTCTTCTCCATCTCGGTGTAGCCTTCTCCCTGATATTTCCTTCTTCAGGGTTCTTCACAGAGTGGACTTAGCTATTTGTTCGTTAGAGATTTACAGGTTGAATATATTGACCTGCTAAAGGGATATGATGGAAGCTTCTCTGCAAAGGTGGCAGAGCATGGATCCCACTCTAATAGAATGGATGGAAAGAAGAGCTTCCTGTGTTGGTGGGTGAGCGGTTGATCTTATGGGCTCTTCCATAGAATTTGGTCATTCCGTACTATTATATTCATATGTTTCTTCTACAAGCGATTCCTTACCATTCCTCTTATACCACCCATGTTTGGCTAGTCTCTGGTTCGAACCACAGCTGTAGAGTCATCGACCTGGTGGGATTGATCCTTGTCCTAAAAGATGGATCACATACATAGTCAACAATTCATCTTGTCTATACTTGTCAGTGGTCATTTTCACACATAGTAGAACTTCCAGGCTAGTCATGTTGGATATGCCACACCCTCTCTGTCGGGGAGACTCTTTGCTTCAAGGAAAGACTTGTCCCCTACACGCTCGGGGCACTTCTAGAGGATGTTAACTGTTGGTTCAGGATAGTTTTGATCAATCGATTGACTGTTGAAGTTTGGCAGCCAAAAAGGATGAGGAGGGCACAATGATTTGCCATTTCTAGCAGGACTAATGGCTTGCTCAGGAATGTAAAGCGGGAAAAAGAAAAACCAGAGCTGGTAAAACCAGACCGTGTTAGCTCAAAAGACGATCAAATGGAGACAAAATAAACCTGCTTTGTCAAATAAGAACAAAAACAGGCTGGATATCAATAGTGTGCTTTGGTGGGAGTTGAATCCACTTTGATTGTTCTAAAAAAGTACAGTACAATTTTCGGTCTCATCAAGGTGAGGGTTCACATCATTTTGCCTTTTTATTTATATAAACTGAACTTATCAGTCAAGATAAATCCAACGAATCAAAGATGTAGAGATTTTGTTACAAACAATAGATGATAAATACTTTCTTTTTTCGGTTATAAAAGAGGAGGAAAATAAAGGATTATGAAAACCCTACAGAAGAAAAATCAAATGCTCCATGTGTCTATTAAGAAAGGGAAAAGGCACGGTAATCAGTGGGATACATTAGATAGACAGCATTCTAAAGAAAGACAAACAGATCTCTCCACATTAGTCTACCCCCAAAGGAATTCAGGTGACTTATTGCCTGTTGAGATCAGCCGGTATAACATTCTTATTGTGCATCGAACAGGAATAAGGAATGAAGACAGAGCTGCACAGGTGCTGCTGCTGTGAAGCTTTAATCCATACGTAATTTTGCCGACAATGGAATGTGTTTTTGGCACTGCTATAGAAATACGTAGAGAAAGACACTCAGTAAATTATTGTGTATAGATTGTATGAAGTGAAGCAATCCAGGAGAGATTTCTCGCGTTTATGGTTAAAGATCACATAGGGTCCAAACTCGGAGCTGATTCATACATGACTGACTAAGACAGCGACATATGCAAAGGGTACTCTTTTCCACATCAGAAGCTGCGAATATGGATCCGGTTACATTGAGTCCACCCCAGTAATCTCGACACATTTGATGACAAGCCCTCTCTTCCAGCTGGGGTCAGTTTGCCGCAAAGATATGTATAAGATCCCAACCGTGTTGTACGAGGTCCTAAATGAACCGGCTACCAGATCTACCCAGCGGTTCAAGTCTTGAACTGATTTAGGATTCTCCTGCTTGCTTCCATCTGGTAGGACGAGGCTGACGTTGAGGGGAGTATTCCGCATCTGTTCGTTGGTTACTTTCACTTTAAAGGACACTCTATAGTTTGTGTTCTGCTGGAGGTTCACAGAGCTAAATCGAACCCCAACTTCGAGCCATCTTACATTATCTGACTCTGCTACATCAACTTGAGGCCTTGCCACAGCCTCAGGCGTATTGTATCTTTGATCTCTGCATGTATAAACCATGAAGACGGAAACCGATATGTAAGTATGACGTCAATGGAAGCATATGTATCAGCACGAACACCCAGGTTGGTTAAAAATCTTTGGTGAATAGGAATACGTAAGATCAGAACTTATTCTTACTCTTGAACCCGATACCATTTCCAGCTCCAAGGATCGTCACTCCCGATGATATCCAACATCCCCGCATACAGTGCAAAGCAATCCTTGCCTGTAGGCGTCACCCAGTATTGCTGCAGTCAAAACGAGACAGGGAAAAAGGGCTGAGGGGATACTAACAAACTTGAAAAATATAAGAGAGCTGGGTGCTGGTGGTAGTTGAGCCCAGCCAGCCTCTCCGAAGCCCGGTGAAAATTCAACAAGATGTGACAAGGTCAAGAGGAAGAGAATTGATTAGCAGTGGACGATATTTAATTAATGGAATAGCATACCAGCGTGTTATTAAAGAAGTACAAGCCCTGCATCAGGATGTTCTTCAACCTATCCTGCTGATCTGGGTTGGACCGGATGTACGGATCGACCGTCACACCCGCAAAATTCAGGATCGCATAATGCTTCTGCTTCAGGGAGAACTGTGCCATCGAGCCTCTTGTTTCCTCTCTCTTTTTATCGGATTATATGTTCCCTCTTCCCTCCTCCTCGTCCTTATTCTTCCACTGGCTTGCCTGCGTCTGCGTTTCTTCTTTTCCCTAATGCTAACGATTTCCCTCTCTTGCAATCAATTGCTGAGAGATGTTCCATGCGCCTGCATTTTATAGTCCATAAAATAGAGGGGTCTCTTGCCAAGTCACATGGTTCCTCGGTTCCCGGGGTCCCACTCTCGTGTCGCTTCTCCCACATTTCCTAGACTTGCCGTATCGAAACGGGTTGGTTTTGGTAATCTGACGCTTCTCTTCCTCGAGTAATATTGTATCCGAGCCTTGTAAGCGAGAGAAACCCGAGATTCAGAGAGCTGTCCTCTTACTGAGTTGACTCAGCCCGACTTGAATCGGTGGGATCCAATAAGTCGCAAGACTCCGGGTGGTGCTAACAAAATTCAAATCGTCCTTATGACGCCCCCACACTTAAATTAGATTCCAAGGATGAAGTAAAACTATCAAATAATAAATAATGAATCAAATTCTTATTTAACAAAATTAACATTTTAGATAATCATTTATTGCTCAACAGAGAATTGGGAACTTTGAAATTGTGAAACTATTTCCTCCCGCGATGAGATCAATGCACATATCTAGCTCTCCACGGGTTTCCCCCCATCTGTAAACTTCATCATGACACGAGAAATTTAACTGAGGGGAATCTAATCGAACCGAAATCCAGAGGATCTGTTTGATCTGAACTGTCAGTCCTCTTCTCTATCCTTGAAGTTATATAATATATTGGAAGTAAAGATCGATATCCTATGGTCAACTCGAATTACTGGATCATCGATGCAAATACCAGTTAACTTCCTAATGACATCCTTGTGCTCCACCGGAAAGAAAACATTGCGCCAATATGGCTCAAGATTCTTTCGGCTTACTTGCGGGCAAACCCACCCAAAAGATCTACCTTTCGAATCCAATGCCATGTGATAATGCTCTGAAAGTTTACCTCTTGTAGTGGGAGAGGGTATCGATTCTGAGCTATCGGAGAAGACGTAGATTGACAAGGAACCTTTCTTGCATGGAGAATCTAGTTCGCAGTTTCATATTTCATATTGCAAGCAAATAACCCAAAAGAAGATAAAAATGACCCCCCAAAAAAAAAATTCAGATGCTACATCGATAAGCATGGACTGCTAAATGGCCCACTCCCATGGCCGTCCTCAGGGAAAGCGCATCTGACACATCCTCTTCGATACCATAGAATTTTTATTCTGGTGAGCATCCTATATAACTTTTCGTAGAGACCACAGTTTCTGTCCATTTCGAATATTGGGTTACCCAGCTAGGCCACTCGTTTACACTGAAAAGTCTAGTGGAAAGATGATGGATAGGAATAAATAAAGAGTCGAAATTTAGTACGGCAACCAAGAGGAAGTGCAGATTACTATGGCACGGCAAGTGAAGCCGAAAATTACATTTTGGCCCGTTTAATAATTGAAATTAGACATGCGGTCCCTTCGGGTTTCAAGATTCACTGCCAACACATATGTCCCTTGTCGTATAGGTAACTAGAATTTTATGTGGGGCCATGGGTTTTAACTACTTTTCACTCTTTGCTCGGGTCGGAGATGGATGATCCATTAACTCATTGTTCTCACGGAGACGAACTGTGTGCCATATTAGCTGAAATAGGTTGGAGAAGTTCGGATCACCTTGGTTTCACCCTCAGCTACTGACTACAAGACGAGCCGGTGACCTACTTCATTAGTACGATAAATTTCACCGGACTTATAATCAGTTGGATCCATGTTCAACCCATAATATTGAACTGAGAGATGGTTCTAAGCCGAGTCCCTTATATTGCCATGTTTTTCCTTTCTTTTTATTCTTTGATGCCGGATTGTACTCTTGACAAGCCTGAATCAGCATAAGAAGGTGAAGATGGAGCATGTATGTTTGATATTCATTCTTGGGAGGGACAGCGTATAAATCATGGGCCTCGGATGTGTACAAACTATGAGCACTTTTAATCTCGTGAGAATCTATATCGAATCAGCTAATGCTGAACTTGACTTGAATGTGTCTGTCAATCGATCCTGAGTAGCTTGGTTCCACTTGAACGTTAAAAAAAATGCACAAATCTTCACTGAACAGGAGGCAAAATCTGGATAATTTTGGCCGTATTTCACAATAGATACATATTGTATCAAGCAATATGCAAGATTGTTGATTTGTTCTGGGCTAAGCCCATTGATCTAATTCTTACCTATGTTTTGTATACTTCAGCAAAGGAGTCAATCCTCCATGTTGCAGAACTTGTGGAGGGCTCAGAATCAGAAGCTACAGGAGGCTGCAGTGTATTCAGAGATTTATGGAGCTTCGAGTGGCAAGGTTGGAAAGGTGAAGAGGTATCCCAGGCTTCACTTTTTTATTTTGAACATAAAGATCATTAATTTCCTTATGAGAAGAAGGAACAAAACAGGCCTCTCATTCAGTCAAGGCATTTGTATGTGAGGATCTGGTGTGGTGTTCTGCAGAATATACCTAGTTTTTCAAATCATTCAAAGTGAGACATGCCAGGAATTCAATCAGCTTGTAACAAGAGATGATGGCAACTGTGTTACCACCATTAAAAAAAATCAAGGATGTTGCAGTATCCTATTTCCAGGGACTCCTTGGTTCTCTAGACCCAAGGATCCAATCATCAGTTCCACTGTTGGCTGACATTTTGCAATGTCAGCTGAATTCCTCTGATGCCCAGCTCCTTCTGGCTGATGCTACTCAAGATGAGATCAAGACGATAATACTGTCTCTAAAGGGCAATAAAGGCCTCAGACCTGATGGATATACTTACTGCAAACTTCTTTAAAGATGCTTGGAATATTGATGGTGATTCAGTAACTAATGTGATTTTGCAGTTCTTCAATGCAGGTCACGTGGATAGGCAAGTGAATGCAACCATTCTCTCACTAGTTCCAAAGAAGGAAAACGCTGCTCACATGCGTGAATATAGTCCCATTTCATGCTGCACCACCATATAGAAGTGTATTGCCAAGATCTTGGCTAATCGATTGAGGGAGGTACTTCCTAAACTGATTAGCTTGAATCAAGCAGCTTTCATCGAAGGTAAAATTATCTCAGACATCATCATTCTTGCCCATGAATTGGTCCATAACTACCACAGATCTGGCATTTCTCCTCGCAGTGCTATCAAGATCGACCTTTTCAAGGGTTTTGATTCCCTAAATTGGGAGTTCATACTTAATATGCTCTATGCTGCTGGTTTCCCCACCAGATTCGTCTGTTGGATCAAGGGTTGCATCACTTCCCCATGGTTCTCGGTGGCCATCAATGGCTTCCTACCTGGGTTCTTCAAGGGTAAAAGAGGTATGAGGCAAGGTGATCTTCTTTCCCTGTACATTTTTTAGATGGTTATGGAGCTTCTTTCACAGATGCTGAACTCAAAAGCCAAAGTTGGTCTCTTGGGCTTTCATCCTAAGTGCTAAAGTCTGAATGTCACGCATCTCAGTTTTGCAGATGACCTTTTTATTTTCACAGATGGTTCTGAAACTTTCTTTCGTTCTATTGATGAATTTTACCAGCTCTCTGTTTTGAAGCTGAGGACTAAAAAGACAATTTTTTTTCTGCTAGCATCTCTGATTTGCAAGTTACATGATTAGCAGAACTCTCTGGATTACGCAAAAGTCATCTTCCTATTAGAGATTGGGAGTCCCTCTCATCAGTACAAAAGTGCACGGCCAAGATTGCCAATCCCCCATATACATAATCACAAAAAGGGTGAGAAGTTGGTTTGAGTCTCTCTCTTAGTTATGCTGGTAGACTTCAGCTCATGTCCTGTGTTACAAAGTACGGCTCAATTCTGGTGCATGCATTTTATACTTCCAAAGGAAGACATTTTGAATATCCAGCAAATATGTGCTTCCTTCCTTTGGAAAGGCAAACTTGAGAATGGATAAGATGCAAAAATCAAATGGGCTGATCTGTGCACCCAAGAAGTGAAGGTGGTTTAGGCTTGAAGGATATGGCTACCTGGAATTATGCTTGCATGCTGAAAACCTTTTGGTTAATCATGATAAATTCTGGATCTCTCAGGGTGGTTTGGATAAACAAATACTGAGCATTTGGTCAGTCAATATACCAGCTTCTTGCTTGTGGAATTACAGGAAATTACTAAAGCTCAGGGATCTTGTTGCTCAATTCATAATCTGTGCAATTGATAATGGTTCTAATCTTTCATTCTGGTATAATTCTTGGTCCTCCGTTGGCCCTCTCGTCAACCTTTTCCCCAAAGGTTTGGACACATTCCCCACTCTTGGCCCACAAACCAAACTCTCTGATGTCTACAAGGATAGCTGATGGTTTTGGCCGAGAAGCAAAGACCCTCAAGCTGTTGCCGCCTGACCTCTGATCCAATCTTCAGCCATTTTTTCTCATTCTGACTCATTTTTTGGAGCCTGAAATCAAGGTTTCGTGTCTCAGATGCTTGGGAAGGCCTACGTGTTAAAAAGCCTGAAGTTCAGTGGTGCAAAACTATATGGTTTTCGGGTCATATCCCCAGAGCATCATTTATTGCTTGGCTCGCCATTCACGACAGACTTCCTACAAAAGTTGTTTGGCGAAATGGAATTCTTCATCTTCTCAATTATGTGAATTTTGTGGCTTGCACTCTGAGGACCGCAATTACCTCTTCTTCTCTTGCTTTGTTACTGGAGGCATGCGGCATGATATGCTTACTCTGCAGCAATTCTCTCCATCTACTGGTGATTGGGACTTTGAGCTTAACTGAGTGATTCGCAAAAATAAGGGTTAGAGTTTGTCTGTAGCCATCTATAAGCTGGCTTTCACTGGTTACATTTACTCTGTATGGAGGGAAAGAAACTCCAGATTGTTTCAGCAAAGATCTTCCCCTAGTAATCTCGTTGTAGCGTCTATTTTCAGCCTAGTTAAACTAAGGATTGCATCTTTGCACAACATCAAGAGAAAGATTCAAGGCACATTGTATAACAGTATCTTTAGGCTTTCTCTGATGTAATTTTGTGGCTTGTTTTGGGTTCACATGTGTACATTTTGTGTATTTTGACCCATTAACGGAAATTACTTTAAAAAAAAAGGTTCTGTATTCCACGTGTTGGCATGCCACTCTTATGGAGGATGGACTTGGTTCTTGATTCTGCTCATTTGACTCTTTCCCCTCTTTCTCGTTTCTGTTTATCTTTCGTTATTAACAATCAGTCTTCTTGTTTATAAACAGTTCCGAGTGTTCCAAAACCAGTGTTGTACAAGTGGCCTAAAACTCAAGTGACTTCACACCTTCTCCAGGTCACATAGCATTAGTGGAGTTGTAAACTTCACAGCAGGTTGCTGCCCCGCTGCTAGCTGCTTTGATTGGCAATCTAGTGACAGAAATTCATCAGGAAGACAATGATCCTGATTCCAATTAGTGAGGAGAAAATAAAGAATCTGATCAGGCAATGTTCTCTCCTCCCACACAGGCAACTTAAGATAATTTGAATCTAATCTGCACTTAATTTTCCACTTAATTTGTCCCACCTCTCAGGTTAATTAATAGCATATATATGATTTTCGCCTAATAAACTAAATCAGGTCATTCACGATGTTCCATTTCAAGACAATATGGTTGATGATCAATCCATCGCTTCAGTCCTGGCAAATTTTGATGGACTCAAAGCCTGCAGTATGATCAAAGCTTCGTTTGACATCATTGGGGTGAACTGTACAGCAGGAAATTTTTGAAATTGATCAATCATGGAATTGAGATATTAAGATTACATTATGGTATGGTCGCATTTTGAAATTCTGTATGCAAATACATCTTGCATGGTTATTCTTCATTCCTTTTGACATCTAACTAAAGCCAGAGGTAGCATGACAACAAGTCCTGGAAGAAAGTAATCCAGTTGGGCGTTCAACCCACTGGCTTCACCTCAACGCATTTGACAACAAGTCCGCTCTTCCACGATGGTGCAATCTGCTCTAGGCAGAAATCAAGGTCACCATCGATGCTAGACACTGAGGTTGAGAACTCACCTGCAGCAAGCTCCACCCACTGCTCAACTTTCCCCACGCTCTGTTGGTTCTCGCAGTGAGTTCCATCTGGCAGGACTAGCCTGAGGGTGAGTGGAAGATCCTTCATATCTGTGTCCCTCCTTAGCTTCACTATGAAGGAGACCCGATACTTGGTGTTCCGCTCGAGATTCAACGTGTTGAACTTCCCCCGGACATCAAGCCACATCACTTTCACCAATTCAGCCACCTCACCTTCTGTATCTCTATTTCACACACAATATTTTTGTTGGGAAATCGTGATGTCAGTATGGCAGCATTTTAGAAGTAACGACATTGATTCTCTCGTAATTCTTCATTGTTCTAACTGGCTATACATCAATCAAGTATCAACCCCCAAAACTCAAACCTGATGAATGAATCAGATGGAGAAGGGGTGTTTAATCAACACGATCCAACTTATCTAAAAAACTTGCAGGCGCAGACACGGTGATTATATGATGAACCAATTTTTTTAATTTTTTTGAGTTAATCATAAAGAGAATACTTACATGTCATCAGCACGCCATTTCCAATAAGAAGTATCATCACCCGATGTTATATGTAGAGCCTGAGCATGCAGAGCATAACAATCCTTTTTCTTCTTTCTGTCAACCCAGAATTTCTGTGTCACAATCAAACCAACGTCAATTTTGCAGGATCCCCAAATGCGATGGATTTAAATTTATATCTCAGAGACGACTCCTACATCGATAGTTTTAAAGTTGGAAAAAATCTTCAACTAATTATATCTTCTGGAAGATTCAGTCTGTATGTACTTTGGGTAGTTGAAAGTTCAACGTTCATCTTTCACAACAGCAGCAAAGTGATTCACATTAAGAGGCATGAAGCCCGACTAGGCTACTGCAAATACCGAGTTTACAGATACCCTAACGCAAAAATGTTATTTTAGGGTACTTTTGCAGTACTACGAGGAGTTGAAGAAGAGAGGCAGGGAAGGAGACTTGCCAGGGTACCGTTCTCTAGTAGGACACCATTGTAGAGCTGCTCGCAGATGTCTTGGGCAACATCCTGGTTGGTCTTCAAGTAAGGATCGACTGGTATTCCTGCCTGTTTCAGGATGGCCAGATGCTTCTGCTTGATCCTGAAAGTCCCGTCACTGGTGTTGCCGTCTTCTTCCATGGATATGGATCGCCAGATGCCTCCAAAGAGACGCCTGATTTTTTCCTTTAGGCAGGAGATAATTGCCTGCATCTCAAGGTCATAAGCCAATCAGTAAAGGGAGAAAGCAACCGGCCAGATATATAAGTACATCCTTTTGCTTATCGTGTGCTCGACAATCTATATGTGAGGGGCCTCTCCCACGTACCAAATATGCTAAAGTACATGAACTTGCCATGTCATGATTTTCTTTACTGAACATGTGCCTGGCCCAACTCCTGATGTGCAGCACATTGATGAGATAATTGTCAATCGATATTATCCTCCTTCAGAAAAGCATCTTAGTATTCACCATGAATGTTTTTTTTGCAGGAAATGCGGACGGAACAAGAAAGAGACAGATCCCAAATGGGAAAGGAACTTCTTTTGCTTGGAACCGAAGTGACGCTCACTTCTCGGATGGTGTGAACAAGGAGATAAACACTCTGCCACACGTTACTTTTTTTTTCGGTTTTTGATCATTTAGAATGTTATCAGTTCACAAGACTCGAGATGAGATCTTTCGCAAAAGGGAGCGGAGCCGAACTACTTCAAGCAAAGAATGTTAGCTCCACACACTATTTCCGTTTTGACTTTATTTTGCCAAAAAGGGAAAAGGGGCTAATTTTCTTCAACTAAGCCAGCTATTGATGCTGGTCCTTCAGAATCGATAGACTTACGAACTGCATCTGTCTCGTGCCACAATTTATGCAATTGACATGATTCCGGAGGCAGCCCGGTTGTTGAATTGGCTCCATGCAAGAACGACATTAAACCTTGGAACAAAAACAAGCCTAAATAAAGCAAGAGAATTTACCCACCATTCACCGATGCAATGTGGGTGGTAAAGGAAATAGGGGTGCGTTGAGTAGTTCAAAAATGGAACTTCCTTGTGCTCTCTTCCTCAGAGACCGTTAGGGCGCTCTCGTCAATCCTAATGAAATCTACAACCATGAAGGATGCACAACAAGCTAGTGAGGGAAACTGAAAGTTCGGCAAAAAGCCCAGGAAAAGTATCGTGCCAACGAAAATCCTTCTTAGGGCGTCATATTGCAATGCCAACTAATGGCCGTGGCGCACTTTCTTGTGCCACCAGTTTTCGTGTGCGTTCTTATTATTCTAACACCAGCTTGGACCAATGCGATGTTCCAGTCCGATGCTCTGCTCAAGCTAAAGAGATCTTCACGAATCCCGAGAGCCTTGACTCCTGGATGCCCAGCACGGATCCCTGCATGAATGAGGAAACATGGGTAGGGGTCATTTGTTACGGTGGAATCATCACGGTTCTTCATCTAGGAGCCATGAACCTATCAGGGAAAATCGATGTTGATGCCTTACATGAAATCCCGGGTCTCAGGACCATCAGTTTCATCAATAACTCATTCTCAGGTTCGATTCTGGAGTTTAACCATGCGGGTGCTTTAAAGGCCATATACCTCTCAGGAGAGATATCCATGGATTACTTCGTAAAAATGGGGTCGTTGAAGAAGTTCTGGCTATCTGAAAACCAATTTAGTGGGGAAATCCCCTCGTCAATATCCCAATTCTCGCTTCTCATCAAGTTGCATCTAGAGGACAATCAATTCAGCGGTGAGATACCATCCATCGACATACTAACACTGATGTCTCTCAACTTGTCCAACAACAAACTCAAAGGAGACATTCCTCTGAGTCTCTCAAAATTTAATGCAAGTTCGTTCACCGGGAATGCCGGTCTGCAGGGGGACAACCTAGGAATAGAATGTCATAAGGAAGCCCAGGAACCGACACTGCCACCAAATAACAATCAGGGATCTGGTAGCAACGGCACTTCAAGCAACAGTGAAGGGAGTGATGGTGGAGGAGGCCACACAAGTAACTCCAACGTAATGTTTCCAGTAGCCATAGTGTTAGTGATGCTTTTGATTCTTGCAATCCTCTTGATCTTTAGGAAGCGGAGGAGAAGGAAGGTGCAACCGGCTGAGTTTGATGTGCTAGCCAAGGGAAATGTCGATGATCAGTGGCCTGTTCAGAAATTTGCATTGGAGTCAAACAGAAAGGAAATGGAGCTGCCAAAAAAGGGAGCCTGAACAACCTCAGCCGCAGGGGATCCAACAGCAGTCAATTGAGGAGCTTGGCAAGCGTAGACCTTGTTGTGTTGAACAGCGACAAGGGGAGATTCGGAATGGCAGAGTTCATGAAGGCAGCAGCTGAAGTACTCGGGAACGGGGCACTGGGGTCATCCTATAAGGCCGTGATTTCCAACAAGCTTACTGTTGTGGTGAAGAGGATAAGTGTCAGCCCCTTAATGCTCGGACACGGAAATGGCTGCCAAGCGGACCCTTGATAGCGTGGCAGCCCGGGAAAGGATCGAGGGAAGGAATGCCAAAGGATCAATGGGATATATATAGGGCGAGGGCCAAGCCAAGTGGGAAGGCGAGCTGGACTTCCCACTTCCCTAAGGACTCGGTCAGGAGTGAGCTGGCCGCCCTAACCGCCC
>CXYZ01012863.1:324744-353086 GCA_900006705.1 Sonneratia caseolaris | reverse complement strand
AGTGTGAACTCCCGGAGTGAAGTTCACCCGTCCAAGTGAGGAGTGCAAGTGCCGGAGTACGAGGCATATACTTGGACGTGGCCGTGCAAGGTCGTGTAAGGGTTTTGTGTGTTCTTGTAATTCGTGTTTGTGAATACAAGTGAGATTTCCCTTACCTTGCATTGTTCGATCGTAATCCTTGATTGCTAAACCTCGCCAAGCTATTTCGCTGTGCGTGTGTGTGCTACGGGTTGACTGAGAGTGCACGGGTCACTGCTCAGCACCATCGCAGGAACGGAAAAATTCGAGTGAGTTCCGACCCCTGTGACAATAAGAGAGATGAACGGGAAGGGAAAGGATGAGTTTGATCAAGAGACGAGAAAGCTTGGAAAGCTACGGAACACGAACATTTTAACTCCTTTGCTTATCACTGTCAAACGGTTGAGAAGCCACTGGTCTACGAATATGTATCAGGCAGCAGCTTGCTTTACTTATTGCTCGGTATGCAATTCCATCCTCGGCTTTGATCAGTAGATCATGTTTACAGGACATATGCCTGTGTTGTATTCAGGTTTTCTGTTTCTCACATCTGGAGCATGATCTGGATGCTGAAATTATGCAGAACTGAAGTTAAGAGAACTGACCCGATTTCAGGTGACCGAGGACCTTCACAAGCTGCTCTCTGGATTGGCCAACACGCTTGAATATAATCAAGGGAATTACCGGAGGAGTCGGTCATTTACATGATCAGCTTGCTTCATCAGACTTGCCCCATGGCAATCTTAAATCAAGCAATGTACTTCTTGGACCCGATAATGAGCCTTTACTAACAGACTACGGATTTAAGCAATTGCTCAGCACCTCCCAACACCCTACAAGCTCTGTTCGCATATAAGACGCCTGAAGCTGCACAGTATGGGATGATATCCCTGAAATGCGATATCTACTGCCTTGGGATCCTAATTCTCAAAATCCTTACCGGGAAATTCCCATCCCAATACTTGCATAATAGCAAGGGAGGGACTGATGTGGTTGAATGGGTCATATCTGTGATTTCCGAGAGAAGAGAATCTGAACTGTTTGATCCTGAGATCACAAGCTCAACAGACTCCTTTGACGAGATGGAGAAGCCTCTTCACATTGGCACCGCCTGCACAGAGACTAACCTCGAGCTAAGATTAGACGTGAGAGAGGCCACCCGTAGGATAGATGAGATACAAGTTGATGGGAACCACAATGCCAGACCAATTCAGGTCTTCCTGTCGCTTTGAGATGGATATGCAGACAGCTCCACTGGATCAAATGACTTGCAGGGTCTGCCTGTACGCCGAGAAGATGATAGCTTCATATTCCCCATTTCATAACTTAACAGTTAATAGTTGTTAAAGACCTCATATTCCCAGTAGGCTTTTAGAGTTCAAAGCTTCTTACATTCTCGTTCATGGAGTTCAAAGAACTAGGAGATGAACTGTTTTGTAGCAACACCAAGGCTTTGTATCATGATCAGGGAAGATAAAACAGTGTCAACTGCGAAGATGAGTTGACACTGAACCATGTTGAATGTGAAATTAATCAATAGCCGAAAAATGCAGGGATGTTTTATGCTGTTCTTTGTTTATGGCTACTTTTCAGAGTTAGGTTGAAGATTAACAGCCTTCATGGTCAAGCATAATGAAGATCATCCCCGAATCCCTGATCATGATGTTACTGAAAAGCCTAGCAAGTGCAGAAGTGTTTCCAAAGCTGGAGTGAAAATATATATCTATATATATATATAAAGAAAATTCAAATTAGGTGCTGAACACGGAGCAGATCCTCGTCATCCCAATGCTTATGTAACGACAGTTCTCCTAAGTTGCATCTGCATCCCGATGCTTATACTCATTATTCAAAAGCATTAATATTCAGCACACAACTTACCACTTCAAGGATGTCTACATTGTGCGGACTTAGACATTAACTTGAGGTTATACGGCAAAAACTGATAATCAACTGGCTGTATGTAAAATTAAACATTCATGGTCCACAGTAATTTGCCCAAGAGAAGTAGGAAGCAGAATCCATGAACTGCATCAACATGCCCCCAAACAAGGCCTGATTCGAACAAGTGAAATATATGTGACAACACTGAAGTTCGATACCTTGAACATATTTCCTCAAGGCAGGCTAACATAGAAGGGGGAACACAAAGAACAAAACCTACCTCAGCATCTGCTATTCCAACATCATAAGTTGTACAGACAATTATCCCATAGCTGGCCCTGTCCGAATTCCCAGGGGAAGAGTGTCTACTCATTTCAAATGGAACATCAGTCGAAATCCAAGAACTCCATTCTTTTCCTCATCGAGCCTTTGAGGTCAGTTGCCTCCCTCTCTGCCTTCTGTGCCTGTTCAAATGAACTTCAATTAAGAGTACCGAGATAATTGATTGTGATACAGGTACCAACTGTAGAAGTTGCACAAACACGTGGGAGGATGACTTCAGCCAAAAGAAAAAACAGAGAGACATCCAGAATGGCAAATTTTCAATGTGACACGAGTAACAAACAAAAGCTGAAACAACTCAGAGTATCTCTGGCAACACAAACATGATTTGGTCAAGACTGTCATTGCTTCCCCTGTTTTTTTCCACAGCTTATTTTTATCAAATAACAATTGGATTGGTCTACATGAACACAGAATAGCACTTTCCCACAGTAGTGAACATTACTTTTGCTGCATAATATGCACATTGCTATTGCATTTCTAATGAAGTTCACATCAATTAATGTACCAATATTGCTCTGATTACAATACACTTTTTTTTTTCCTGATAATTTGCTTACATTACATTAGTGAATGACTCCTCTGAATTATAACTGGGCATTCATCAAATTGCATAAAGAAAGAACCGTGAGAATGTTCAAGCTACAGACTCCAAGAAGATTAATGAATGCACAAGACTGATATCGAAGAAGAGTAATAAGGAAACTCCTGTACTTTGAAACTTTTAGATCTTTCTGAATATCTAACTTAAGTGACAAAAGAATATTTCAAGGCATGATAGCATCTCAAAGTGCTAGTACTCGCCCTTCTAATTTCTGCTTCTGAGACATGCTTCATGTGTGGTGGAAGCTCCACTTTCTCAACATCAAGTTCCCCGATCAGAACAACATTTTCCCCACGTATCACGTAGAGACCTAATGGGATGTCGCAGTACATGTCACCGACAATAACTCTCTCACAAGCACCTTCAAGCACAGCATTTGCTGCAAACAGAGATAAAAATGTGAACAGACTCCAAGATAATGAAATCATAATCACCAATGCAACAGGCATGTACAAATAGAATACAAAATAGAGGACCATACCAAATTGATCAAAGGAACGAAGTATCCCTAAAAGCTTTCGACCATCTCTGAGCAGTACCAGAAGCTTCCCTGTATTAAGATAACATCTCAGATAAGCAAAAGTTTTGCATAGACAGCCACCAACTGTGATGCAAGTTCAACAGTCTTCACGGGTAAGGTTTTTCACTATATCAAAGCAGACCTTGTCAGCCCTTTAATGAGGCCAATAACACGGCCTCATTAGCTGCTTATTGCAGTCCACCACCCCTCAAGAAGAAGAAGAAGAAGAAGAAAAGAAAACTCGTCAATTCATTCCCTAGTCGATACAAAAATTCATGCCGACAGAATTACACATTCTCCACCGTGATTCCTGCCCCGAGTCAAGGTTCTTCAGCAACAAACGACTAAGAGGAAAAGTAACAGCTACTTCTGATGTATACTAAATTACAGCACTTAAGGCACAGAACTTTTTCAAGCTCACACAATCATGCAGCTACAGAATCAAAATTTCATCGGAGGAAAGTTAAATGTGAGCCAAGATCTTACTGTCGAGATAGTTAGCAAGAGAAGTAGAGAGGTAGAGATCTTCCGGGCCCGCCCAAGACATTGATGGCTCGCTTCAGCTTCCAAATACGAAATCAAAATTGGCATTACATATCCCTAACTTTGAAATCAATCCCAAAGAGTGGAACTTTACAATACCCTTCAAGCTAAGAACTTGAATGCCGCAAACAGCAATAGCAATCCAAAATCAAGAAAAGCCCTAACTTTAGGACCCGGGTGTCACAGAAGAGACCAATTTTTCTTCAGGAGAAGAAACCCAGTTGGGGCGGAAAACTCCCCCGAGAAGGTACGGACCGTTCTGATGTGGAAGAGTGACGGAGGACTCAGAGAAGAGAGTGAAGAGAGAAGATCTGAAGTGACAGAAGGGACAGTTTTGGCCGGTGTTAGGGTTTGTGATCTTTCAAGTTCCTGAAGTTCGGATTGATTAATGATAGGACCTTTATCATTAATAATATTGGCCTGAAACCTGATAAAAGAATACACTAAGCCCTTGAGCTTAATTGGAATTTAACATGTTATCGGGTTGATGTAGGCTCACCTTTGGTCAATGTATAATATGTAACTCGCTGCCAAGAAAATACAATATCGAGGATGAAGTTCAACTCCTAGTCATCCGCTGTATTCGACCATTTCTAAGTCCCATATAAATTTAGCAGATCTAATCATTTAATGGCAGAAAGAGGTGTTGGAATGTCCCCATCTGGCCAAGTGCAGTGCCAAACCACAACTAAGCTAGGCTTTAATGGGTCTCCCTGATAGAAAGGGAAATGGCATGCCCCAAAATATTATTGTCCTCTTGATATTTTACCGAGTAAAACAAACAAGAGGAAAATGGCCGTACTAAAGCCAAAAAAAAAAAGGGAAACAAGGAGAGTACAGAAGCTCAAATGGATGAAAAATGCAGATCTCCTCTAGCTGTTGCCAGTATAGTGTACACAAATCCATTGGTGTTTCTCCCTCGCTTGCCCAATATCATGTGCTGCAGAGTATCTAACCGATACAATACAACCACAAAAAAAGAGGGGGAGTCCTCATCAAGAAAGGTCTATGCTCATTTGGATTGTTCAGTTTTCAGTTCTTTGGAGCCATCTTTCAATTTCCAGGACTTATTATTGCTTTTTCACAGCTTGCCTTTCCCAGCTTTACGAGCCTCAACTTTTGATTGACTTTGGAATCTGCATACAATCTGCTAGATGTTATAGGTATGTAATTTGTAAACAGATCGAAAGAAGTGACGGTAAAAATGGTTTGCTCCTCTCAAGCATATTGGTCTAGTACCTCTTTGTATCATGTTCATGCTGCAGACAAGGCAATGAATTGGTCATATCTCCAGGACGATATCTGCAATCATCAATGGAAGCTCAATCAATGCCCATTCCGCCAGACAAAGTGCAAATGAGTACAGCATTCAAGATCCAAAGGAAAGAAATGGACTTACATTCAGAATCTGTCCTAACCCACTTAGATCCATCATCGCAGATCTTTTCCTTCTTTCCATCGTCTTTCTCTGCCTTCAAAGCAGGCCTATCCTCTATGTACTTCTTAACAGATGAAGGCTGTGGAGAGTTTCGTGGGTTGATCTTCTTGTGAAGCATTGTCCTCAAAAGCTGCAAAAGAACACCATCCCAAAAATGCTCAGCAAATGCAATCTAGAATAGACTCTTCATTGGGAATCTTCTCATCAGGGCCTGCTTAAGAGTCGAAGGCCATATTCTGTTTTTATGTTTCCATGTAATGAAACCAATCCTGCAGATCTTCCTTTGCCCACATTTTAGGAGAAAAAAGAGTTCTTATATTCCCAATTCAAAGAACCTTCTGCATTCTAGCCACTTGAAGCACAAAACTCTGACATTTTTCACAACAATCTTTGAAACTTGTATTCTGATGTTTAGACTTCATACCTTTTCCATTCGTGATTCCGGGAGCATATCTCTCAAACTCGGACTGGGTGCGAACCCACTCTGGCAAACAAATATCTTCTTGAGAAGGAAAGATATTGACTTCTTCCCAATCGCCTTCTTGCTATTATCCTTGCAAATCTCCTTACATTTACGAATAATGACACTAATAGTCCGTTCGATCTCCTCATCTTGGTCATCTAAATCAGTAGAAACAATACTGCTGATCCGCCGATCAACTTCTAAGCTTGATGGGCAGTTCAGAAACCTGTCTAATGGAAGTTCAGTGGGCTCCTTCTCAATTTTTCTTGTGGACTTACAAGTTAAGAGCTTTGTGAGCTCTTTCTGCAATTTCCCAACCTCCTCTTGGGTGAAATCAGATAGATCAGGAGATGAGGATGGGTCTTCCACAAGTTGTTGGGTTTCCAGATTTCGGCTCTCTTTCACATTGCTATTCCCGAAAGTCCCTATTGCCAGCAATCCATTGGGCCAGTCGCTGAAGTCCTCTCTCGATTCTTGTCTAACATAGTGATCTGCGAATAGAAGTTTGCAACTATTGCTGGTCATTTGTTTGCTAGAAAATAATGCAACGAAGGTGAATGCATATTGGATGCATAATATAACACGGATAAACTTCAGTTCATTGAGATCATGAACTACAACGACTATATAATCAAGATAGCATAATGAAGACTACTCATTGATTTGGAAGTACTTATCACGGTCCACTTGGTAGTCCTAACAGTGGGTAACTAACAGAAAAGAAGTGTTCGCTGACATTGAACAATCACAGCAAAGTGAAAACTGGAGATTGCAAAAAATTATAGTCAATGCGTAACTTGGCCTACAAGGTACAGTGATAGGGGCACAGAGTCGTAATCCTGTCTAATAAGATAACGGAAGCATAGAGTTCTGTTGCCACGGGTTGAAAAGTTTGGTATCAATGAGTGTTTACCCTAAGGTACTCAAAAGGTAACAGACAGAAGTGCTGAGAGAGAATGCTTACTGTTAGAGGAAGAAACTCCATGGCTTAACTGCCCATCCCCCTGTTTCCCGTTTAGCTTACTCTGCACCCAACTGAGGAACTGCAAATTCCGCACCCACCAACCACATCACAGGATAAGCACGTAGACAACAGATGACTTGACAGACAAGAAAAGTTCTGTCCTCACCTTCATTATCAGCAACAACAATGGAGACCCTTTTGCTTCTTCTCGAGTTCGAACACCAGAGGAGGCTCAGAGAGAATCAGATGAAGGCTCAAGCCTTTGGGGTTGTCAAACTTTGATGAATTTCATGGCCAGGTGTTCATGTGGGTTCAAGTTCCTAGCTTTGAATCTTCTGATCCTTCCTCAAAGTTCATCCGAAGTAGTATCTTATACTCTCTGTCCATAACTAATATACCCACCTGCAGGACATTCTGCACCAGCTTCTCCTAATCCCAATGCCTGCATCAATTTTTGTGTAAAGTGTAAACTAATTATCTAGCATTTCTGCATCCTTCGTAAATTGCAAGCTCGGGGGTCTCATCTTCCGAAAATCCAAAATCGTTGCCCCAACGTACCAGCAAGAGATGTTGGACCCGCCATATCTCGAACAAGAAACTGGACGAGCAGATAAACCCACATTTTCAGCTAAGACGACTGGGCTTATTCTAACCCCTGAGAATGCTTACTAGGGACAGTTTAAGCTAAATATGAACCATTGTCTGAGACGGTTTGTAGGTTATTATGAAGCTGCTGGAGGAAGCCACATCTACCATCGTCGAAATGGATGCGAACTATGGTTTAAAAATACTTTACCGGCGAATCGAGGGGGCCTGAAAGATAGCGGCCAGTTGCTGGGAAAGATCAGTCTGTCCTCTCCGTCAAGGGTATCCGGTGAAACTTAAAGAAACATGAGGAGGGAAACAGTGATTTCATATAATTACACTGATGGAATTGCAATTTTATCTAATAACTACCATTTTAATATATAGTGATTGAATTGAAGTGTTTTGATTTCTAACCCTTTTAATTTTTTTTTTAATTTTATAAATTAAGAGTATTTTTTTCTCCATTAATATACCGACCAGACTCATGAGAGTCAATGCACGTTAGATTTTTATGCGAATTCAGAAGGGGAAAAAATCCTCATTTAAGAATTGTTTTCTGAGTTCATTCGACACAAGACACTTTGAGAGGATACCGCGGGACCTTTTTCTGGAACAAGCCCTCCCTTTAAAGGGGGCCACACCAGATGAGCAACAGCCGTCCGATCAAGATTGTGTGGAGATCCAGATGAACAAAGAGCTGGCACCTAATCCCTATACGTCCACCGAGATCCAACGGTGGAGGGAGTGACACGAGGGAGTCGATGAAGATTCTTGTTCTTGAGGGCAATTGCGAGATCCAGTTAGGACAAGTTAATCAATTAGCAATAGCTATCGTGATTTCCAAATGATCATTAGCGTTTAGAAGTTCACTTAGGTGAACCAACATTTCCTTTTGTGTTATGGAAATGCATTATCAATTTATCAATGGCTATCGTGGTTCTTCATCTTGATGTAATAAAGGACACAGTACCCATTTGATCCGATAATCTTGTGGGGAACGTGCTTTTGGCAGCTTTAGAATCCACCCTTTTGGACAAAGTTTGAAGATCTCTAGCCATATCTCTGGGACGAGGGAAGGACTCGATAGCAATGTGAGAGAAGCATTTTTATTGACATAATTTATTCTACAAAATCTCTTATCATTTTCATGAAAAATCACTGTTCATCATTGGATGAGAGTGTCCATTGTAACAAGAGGACAGACCCATATCCAAAACTGGATGTCTAGCAGGAGGACAAGCCCCGACCGCGCGCTGGATGGAAGTCTGTTGAGCTATTCCTTCACGACAAGGTTTGACCTCCATTAATTTCAATGCGAGAACAAAAGGGAGAATTTCCTTTTGTGAGGCATAGAATGGCAAGTTGACATGGGGGGATGACTAGACCACACAGAACAAGAACCCACTTGATTGTACTTTCAACATTACTTTTTGTCTCACATCTATGTGCCCTATGCTCCATAGGGACATCATATGATTTAGTAGTCAGCTACAATGTAAGTGAGATTATCCATAAATTTAACGTGCAAATGATCAATCCTTGATGCCAGTAATATTGTAAGTGGACGTTGGGGAAAACATCGCCATTTTGAACTTGGCACAGGTCGACTTTATCAGCAGGTGAGGCACATAACTTAGGACAATTAGGCCATAGCTTACAGTCCAATGGATTATGTATTCTGTATGAACTCTACTTGTAATGACTTAAATCTCGTATCGATTGTGTAAAAAAAAAATCTTGACGGTAGATATTATATATCATAATTTTAAGAGTAACAAAAATTATCATTTTTAGGTGATGAATTCATGATATTCCATTATTTCTCCTCAACTTAATGTTATCTTGGAATTATTCAGCAAAAATACAAAGATTACCCATAAATTTCAGAGAAAAAGGATAATGTCATACTAGAGGTGGGTTCGGTGTCGATTTAGCAAAATTATCGAGAAGGCAGTATCTATGAGGGTTGGCTGACTCATTTGGCTCTTCGTTTTCCTTACAATATCCACTACTTTGACCGTCCACCACCCGGCATAGGCGACATCCCACCTTGCCCTACTCTTGTATGGTTTAGTTTTCTTCTTCCCGAGTTTTGACTCCACATCTTCTCGAAAAAAAAAAAAGGGATCATATCTAGTACGACGCAAATCTTGCCGGTACAAGTGGGCTCTTTACGTTGAGAGTCTTAGATCCTTTCGAATATACCTCATGCCCACATATTTCATGACAGAAATTTCGTTGGTCGAGCAAACCCCAGTGCTGCATGTTAAGAGACTTAGATCTTCAGGAATAATTCCACATGGCGGGCATATATCTCATGCCCCAACTTGGTGCAAAATAACAAAGGGTATGTTTGATCATTCTCTCTATTGTCATTTAAAGGATATATTTTTCGATTGTATAGAAGATCGTGAACTTATAAATTGATTAAAAAAATAAGATAATATATGAATATGGATAGTTTCAAGATAGGAATTGAATTTATAATATTTTTAGTTAATAGGTTAAAGAGTAGTATCACTATACTAAAACTTATTTTTTTATGGAGGAATAAAATCTTGAAAAACGAAAAAAAAAGAAAAGAAAGAGAGATAGAGCAAAAAAGCAAAAATATATTTGTAACAAGATAACCTATAAAATCAAAATTAAATTACAGGGCAAGTGGTGCTCGTGTACTTATTTATTAGACATCTTGGCAAGGATGTCGAGCTGGGTTATTAATTAACAAAAGATAAGTATCTGACATGAGAGACCAACACGTGTACCCAAGAAGGGTCGGGTTGACTCTCTACAGCCATCTAACAATAGATTATATCACCAATTTCAAGGTTCCAATGAAACGCATCAGCAGATTATCATTTCCTTCCTACGCCTACTAATTTGAAGAATACACACAAAAATAGATGTTAATTTTACAAGTGTACATTAGTTGATATTATTCGATTTTTTTTCATTCAAATAAGTTCTTAGCATCGAGTCTATCCATCAAAAGAAGAACTGTGAGTGAAAAGAACCATATGTTTTTTTTTTATTATTATACAAAAGAATCATGTATTTAGAATTGAATAATAGAAGTAAAGGTAGAATAGTGATTTATTTTAAGCAAGAAACCAAAGGGTTATCGGTATCGCAACTATGGAAGAACGGTGACAATTGGATTATACAATAACTAACAGTATCTTACTCCACTACTGTATCATTAGATGTATTTAATCTTCTCTGGGGAATTTCCGTACACTAGATATATTTAATCAAATCTGGGCCGTCTGATTGATGGACATCAGATGACCTTTCTTTCCTGGAGTTGGACCACGTGTTTATTTAAATTAATAATAAAAAAATTGGGACTTGCTCATCGATCATGTGGCTCTAATGCATTCACGTGGTCTGCTAAAAAGGAATTAAGTAAGGTTAATAAACCCGATTAGCTATGTGTTGAATGTTCTTTGGCTAGCGGAATAGATTTATATGTATATATGTACGGACCCAACAGTCCAAAAAAAAAACAAAGACAATACTGTTCCAGCGTTGGCTCCGAATGCTGTAACTCAAGCACAAATCCAAACCATGTGATGGTGATTTAGACACGCATTGCATGAAAACTTGAGGCGAGAATCTTGATTAGATTGTCATCTCAGAGGACCAAAAGGACGGCCCGATGGTCATGCTGACAAAAACAATTAGGAGAAAACGAGCCATTGTATATTGAACGTTAAACCGTGCTATTACTTATCGGGAAAGCTTGTGAGGGGCACTTCTTTTTATGATCTTCCCTCCGATTTTCCAATCACTGACAGTGCCGTGACCCAATAGGTACATGATTAGCTGTCATTTTATACGACTAGTCGGAAACTTAACTGCAGGTGAGTGAATCGGCCGATCTGAAGTGCTACGAGGCAGAATCCTAGAACTAGTTGATACTTAATTACATTGCATGTCCTCCAATAGCTAGGTAAAATTTCCATTTACCCCCAATGGACTAACTTCCATTCATGGATAACCATTTTCCATTTTAAATGACCACGAAGAGTTTTATCAATTCTAAAAGTACATTACATATTCTTGAGAAAATAGGACATTCAATTGCGGTTATCGGTATCTTTACCCTTAATTTAATATTATGATATCTTAAACTTAGTTCCCATCTATCAAAATTTTCATATCATTTGATTTCTCCATACTATGTTTCTCAATTCGTACCATTCCCTTTTCCAAGTTCATAAACCTGGGGTAGCATTCTTCGAAGGTCAAAGTTGTACCCATCTTGTGTGCTCCAAGTTCGGAGAGAAGAAAGGTGGAGAATATCTGATGTACTACGTCGTCACCGAGTTCGTCAGACTGGCCAGCTAGGAGATGGGCCGAGAGGCATGCCCATCGGTACAAAAGTTTCCTCGAGATGCATGTTCGTTGCAGTGTAGGTGGAGTCAAGAAGAGATCACCCCCACCAAGAAGGAAATCAGATTAAACTAATGCTCACCGATTGACTAAATTAATCAGCTGGGTGAAGGGGGGCTGGGCGTGTGGGGAGTTGGGAATTGATGGCCGAAGTCCAGGGTTTGGGGGAAATCAAGGGGCTGAGAAGGTGGCAGGTTTACCAAAAGTGGAATTTTCTGACATATTTCCGGAAGTGAGTGATGTGGACAATTCTCCTCCAGGGAAGTGGGGCCACCCCCCACCCACCGACTGTTTGACCAGCTCGACTTTCGATTGGGCCAATAATAGCAAACTCGAGAGATTTTAATTGCCAACTATACAAAACCGGGCCCCTTTTTTTCATTTAAGTTAGATCCGAATCCGTCACAATTCATTGATGTTTGTTTGTCCATTACGATCATCCGGCACTGAAAAAGCTCAATAACGTATTGTCAATCCGTGTGATAAAGTCGTTTGGGTAAAAGATAATATCTGGCCAATCGGTCATTCCATTTTTCTCATTTACGGTGGTTAGATGCAAGATGAGTGTGCCTAACGCGTGCCTTTGGAATTTCAAGTGGCATATACTTCGAGAAGAGAAGAGTTTGATGGTCACTCTCAACCACCTTCATTTGAGTAAGTTACATAATTGATACAAAACTTTTTATTAATATAACACTTTGATACAAAAATTTTAAAATATAATTCTCTAATATGTTTTCTTTCAAATATATTACACCTTAGTACATTCCGTTAGTTTTTTACTAACACCATTAATTTTTGATGACGTAGATCTCTACGTCACACTCCTTAATAATTATCTTCATGTCTCAAATATGTTGATTGTTATGTAACACTTAGTATGACCCACTATTTTTTTTCATTTCTCTCTCCACACCTCTCTTTCTATCTCTCTCTCTCTCGACTATCTCTCTATTTCTCTCTCTCACTCGGCTCTCTCTCCCTTACCGTAAGTCTAATAACATTTAATTTTTTATAACTATCTTTTATTTATGATTTTTTTTATTTTTTTTACAAAATGATAATAATATAACATAATAGTATAATAAAGGGTAATTGACACGTAATTCGATCTTAAAATTGATCTTCAAAAATATTTATAATAAAAAATTAACTCAAAATAAGCTAAAATTTGATAATAAAATAGTAAAATTAGTACTAAATATTTTCTTAATTTCTTCATCGTTAAAATTTTGTAAAAATTAATTAAACTTTTTCAGTCTTCTCTTCTAATCTAATTTTAGCTCTCCCAAATCGTGAAACCCCACATAAAAATCGAGAAAGAGAGAGAGAGAGCGTGCGAGAGAGAAAGAGAGAGTGTGTGTGAGAGAGAGGGAGAGAGAGTCAAGCGAGAGAGAGAGAGAATGCGAATGAGAGAGAGGGAGAGAGAGCCGAGTGAGAGAGAAGGAGAGAGAGAGAGCTGAGAGAGAGAAGGATAGGGTGAGAGGTATGAAGAGATAAATGAAAAAAAAATAGTGGGTCTCACCATGTGGTATGTGACAATTCATATATTTAAAACATAAAACCACATCATGAAGAAGTGTCACATACGCCGTCTACATCATTAAAAATTGACGACGTTAGTAAAAAACTAACGAAATGTATTAAAGTGCAGTATATTTGAAAGAAATTATATGACAGAATTACGTTTTAAAAATTTTGTACTAAAGTGTTATATTAGTAAAATATTTTATACCAACCGTGTAATATATACACCTTCATTTCTATCGAAGCAAGGACGAGGAAGACACAACAAATTACAAACCCCAGTATATACGATTGAGCTTGTGAAGGAGGAAAAATGAAAAATTGGTTTAGCATTGTCTAACGCATAGAACTGCGGTCAACGGGGGGAGCGGGCATCGAGGATTCGGTCTTCACGTCCCGCTCTTTTGACTCGGTGTCACGTATCTGAGAGGGACCGAATATTTTGTGCTTTCGTTGACATAAACTACTGATCCATGACTATAGTCAGCTCGATGAAGTGTCATACTCTGGAGTATCAAGGCATGGAGTTTTCGTCACCAGGATCTAGAAACTCAACCTGCTGATGGTCTTATGTCGTCCTGGTTCCCAACGATTAAGTTGCCCTGTCCTGATTTCAGCTTGAAAATGAGCTTCTGCAGGATCCAGTCTCAGAGCCCTGAAACGTGGAGTTCGATAGGAGAAAATGCGCCAACTGGCATTTCCCTTAATGTCTTTACTAGTCAGTGATGAATCAAATCCGATGATGAGAATATGAAGGCATATCCAGTCAGGTCATGGTTTTATTCGAGATTCAACAATTGTTGCCCGCTTCTCAGGAAGATTAATTTCTCAGCAAGGGAGACAGATTAGCAGCCTAGAAACCATCTGAAGCATCCCGCTGGTAGTTGAAGAATTCTGAAGATCTTGGTTATGAGAATGGAGGAGCAATTCTATGACATGCCAAGCATATACGATCACATCAACTTTTTCCAGAAGCCGATAATCCATCGAACCCATAAATACATCTCATTTAGAACACCTACATCGATAAGTTCGAGGTCTAGTGCTCCAATCTGGATGGTGGTGGTGCCGGAGATGGTCTTGATAAGGAGGTGCCACTCGACAATCATCCCTGTTATTGAATTACATGCATTGAGTCCGAGAAAATACTGACTGCAAATGGCCCAAACAAAGAAAAGATATGTGCTTCAGAAATAACAGTTGGTTTATCTTGACATGAACGATCTGATTCACACAAATACTGACTGCAAATGGCCCAAGCAAAGTAAAGATGTGTGCTTCAGAAATAACAGTTGGTTTATCTTGACATGAACGATCTGATTCACACAAGGATTATGTACAGTTGGTTAAAACCAAACTCCAAACTCTCTTTTTACCCATTAGACGCCGATGCAAAATACTCAAGCTATGGGGGATGCTGAATCTTAAGTTAGACATATTGATGATACATCGATATGACTGATGAGGTAAAAACTAAAAGCTGGATGCCCCAAGCTGCAAACTTATGCTTAGATTCAGCATTGGATCCTGTTCTCCCATTTGTCCCTGCATTTGGAACAATCCTGCACAGTCAAGAAATTACAGAGCCATCAGAGACATCATTGCTCTTAATAGGACATTTATACTGCATATCTTGTGCAATTACAGTCTGAGATTAAGGTTCTCAATCACTAAATGGAACTCTAGCTGACTATGTTTTTCATTCTTCGACCAAGGATAGACTGATAAATTAGAGAAATCAAGGTAAAGTTTGTTGCAGAAGTATGAAATTTATGGAGCAGTCTATTCTCATCTGATTCTGAGCAGTTTGTTTTCTTAAGACACACACCTGTAACTATACCTAGGCCTTGCATTTCAAAAATTCTCTGAAGAGCAAATCGGTGATCTGAAAATGACTCGAACACGAAAGGTGTCCCCTGTTCTGATGATTGAGGAGAACCTGAACTGTGGGCGCAATACTTTTTCTACATCAGTTCCTTGCGTTGCTCCAGTGCTGCAAAGCGCAAACAAAAACAGAAGAATCAGTAGACTGTTTAGTGACAGCTTATTTGTCTACAAACTCCAGACGTCAACTAAATCAGGGAACAAGAAAGCAAAGGATATATAAGCTCTAGAAGAAAGAAATCTCCAACTCTGTCGATTGAGGAGAATATGAACCATGGAGGCAAACACCGAACTTTCGACCAGACCAGGACATAAGACAAGATAGAAGGAAGCAACTCCAAATTTCCAACAACCTCAACCAACAGAGGACAAAGGGATCGGATGATGCATTCTAAATTTGTTATACATTACATAGCTATCAGGGTGTGTGATGTTAGCTTCGGCTCCATCGGTTGGCCGATCAAAGCTCACCAGTCAGAGACAGCTAGCATATCGTATCTCCAAAAACCATAAGGTGTACTGGTTTGTAGTGAATAGATAGCTTGGATTGGCATTTTCTGAGATTTGACAAACAAATGACAAATAAACAATCTGCTCCCACAATACAAATACATAAGAATCATAACAAGCCTCCCTTGAGAAGCAACCGAGATTACTTTAACTGAACTGGGAAGAGCTCCAAATGCAAATTTGAGACGGTACTTGTTGCGGCCCATAGGAGGAAACTGAAAAAAAAAAGAGCACAAACTCACGCGATCAAACGAGATTTGAATGTGAAAGAAGCTTGATGGGAGACTGATGGAAAGGAGCACTCTGATATATATAATCTGGAGATAGTGTGTGTTGTATCATCATACAACTAGACTAAAGGATAACGGTAGCCAAATCTTTTATGTCCACAGGATTTTCTCATTAAAATTCCGACATGAAGACATGATGCACTTTCTTCATCTAGCTGAACCGTATCATATCCTCTTGATCCCAAGTAAGCAGCCATATATGGTAACAAGCCTGGATTTGAATCGCATCGGAGACAGACATTGGATCTCTTCGGAGTAAGAACTGATGGCTCGTAGATGAAGCAGCATAAGCATCCGAATTTCCGAGCTCCATGAGTAAAACTGCAGGTTCCGATGCAACCAGACTATTTTACACTTCATCCCTGGCTCGTGGTATATCCCTGTCGCTGGCTCAACCATTTTTCATGCCAGCTAACTAGCTAGCTAGTGAAATGAATGCCCGCTTGAGCCTCATGGAGCTTTGGCTAGTTTTGCAGGCTTAGTCTTCACTTTTCATGTGGGTCTTCGGAATGTCAATGACGTACCCGCCTTTTCTCCGACTAGGAAAATGGATTGGCTGAGAATCGAAAAAAAAAAACTTATCCACACGCCGTCCAGCTGCAGATGGAAGGACAACTAAAAATTTTCAACTCAAAACTACATGCATCGGTGTTCTCTGGGAAATATTGTTTGGTTTACTTGCCATGGATGATGAGGCATAAGATGATAATGACTTAAATATTTTCTTAGATGAGGCATCGCATGGAAGAGGGCAAATTTAATAATTTCAATTGCAAGATTTAAACAACTGTGGATGTGTTCTTCTGTTTCTGTGGGTCTCTACTGTTGTCCTATAGTCATTATCAAGTGAAGTCAATCCTACTTTCCACTTCCCGTTTGTCCCCTATTGTTTATGAGCGACAGAAATCAATTACACTATACAGCTTTGGAAAAATCTATTCTCTTTAAATCGACATTTACCAGATCCTGAAAATGGTTGGACACATTTTCTTGGATGTATTATGTCCGTGTTTTATAAATGGAGAAAATTTATAATTAAAAAAAAGGAAATTTATCAGATAGGATACTTATATAGTAGTAGTAGGAGGAGGAGGAGGAGGAGACTGAATCTCCTTATCAAATTCACCTGCTGCAGCTGCACCGACGGTTGACTCTTTGGGCAATTCTAAATGCATATGAATTCTTTTATTATTATCATATGATGCGATTATTGGTGGAGGAAATCGACCCGACGACAGTGATAGGGTTGTCGCGTGATAATTGGTAGGAACCGGACAAAGATGGGTCCCGTCCCGGCTTGCACAAACCGCTCCATGTAAGCCCATACCCTTTCAGAACGAAGGCCAATGCCTTTCTACACAATAGCTACCATTCACAGTTGGTTTTGACATAGCGAGAAACCGAATTCGATATAGATGGCATCAATCATGACCGATCTTGAAATCAAGATGCCATAAAATCGGTTTTCTTTAAGTGGAGCTCTCTGTATGCATCCCTTTTCCTCATTTTCCTCCCCCTTTGGACATCCCATAAAATCAAAAAGCCACCTATATTATTCCATAATTTGGGAGATCAAGTATAAGGATAAATATTTCACTTGATGATTTGAGCAAAGATGTGTATATATCTAGGATGAACAAGACATTACTCGACATAGAGCGGTATGCAGTCGGTGGGACGACTATTGTTGATGTTGGAACATTTGTAATGCTTTCTGCATCATATCCGACTTAGACATGGCTACTATGAAAACTCAATTGGTATGTTGAGTTTGCATCGATCACCAGTTCGTGAGGTTGCTAATGTCGAATACATTCCAGGGTTTGAATGGCACAGCTAATGGGTCGGGTTGAAGATGATAACCGATTGTGACCGATAAAAATGAGCCTAGAACTTTTGGTAGTGGTCGAAGTCAGATTGTTTTGAATCTACCGAAGATCCTGTCTCTTATTCGGTCTCTTCCTCTCTCATCTCCCCAATTAATACGGAGCCAAATACTCCTCCGTCCATCACTTCTTACCCCTGTCTCTCCCGAGCTCTCCAATGGCGGCTTTCTCTCTGTTCCCCTCCTTCATCATCATCTTCTTCTTCTTCCTCCTCCTGTCTCTCTCTCACCAAGGCCTGATCCCGGAGGAGGAGACACAGCAGACCTTCATCGTCCACGTCTCCACAGGCCACAAGCCCTCCCACTTCTCCACCCACCGCCACTGGTACTCCTCCATCCTCCCCCGATCTTCCCACCTCCTCTACGCCTACGACCGCTCCGCCTCCGGTTTCTCCGCCCGCCTCTCCCCCTCCCAGGCAGCCGCCATCCGCCGCCTCCCGGGTATCCTTTCCGTGGTCCCCGACTCCATCCGCCACCTCCACACCACCCGCACCCCACGCTTCCTCGGCCTCTCCCAGAGCTCGGGGCTCTGGCCCGACTCGAATTATGCGGATGATGTCATTGTCGGGGTGCTCGACACCGGGATTTGGCCTGAGCGGCCGAGCTTCTCCGACTTCGGTCTGTCCCCTATTCCAAGCAGCTGGAAGGGGACTTGTGAGGTCTCTAGGGACTTCCCTGCCTCCGCCTGCAACCGAAAGATTATCGGGGCAAGAGCGTTTTACAAAGGGTACTGATGCTTTCATCAATTTGATTCAATTTCTGATGTATTGCCAGCTGAAGTAAATGAAACAAGCTTAAAATCGGAAATGGTCACACTAAATGGAACAGTTCAGGAGTCTCAATTTCGAATCAAGTTCTTGTTTTTCCAGTCGTATATCGCCAGAAGCCTCGGATAGTTCTGTTATTGATAACCCTTTCAGCCAATTGTGATTAAATTTCTGTTTGCGATGTTCTGAGTTTGATCTTTTGGAGTTCAGCCGTGAGTAAAAAAGATCCTATCTAGTTGAATTTCGGTTGATGATTGTTCAATCGGTAAGTTTCTGCATTTGAGATGATGTTGGGTCGAGATTCGTCTCCTATCGATATTTCATTAGTTCCAAGTTTTGAAAATTCTATGCCGCATCAGGTATGAAGCTTACTTGGGGAAGCCCATGGATGAGTCGAGGGAGTCCAAGTCCCCGAGGGACACCGAGGGCCATGGCACTCATACAGCATCTACAGCCGCTGGATCTCTTGTTTTGAATGCGAGCTTCTACCAGTATGCTCCTGGGGAAGCCCGTGGAATGGCAACAAAGGCACGAATTGCAGCCTACAAGATCTGTTGGACCTTGGGGTGCTTCGACTCCGATATTCTTGCTGCCATGGATCAGGCCATCGAAGACGGGGTCCATGTGATCTCCCTCTCAGTCGGTGCCACAGGATATGCCCCTCAGTATGACCATGACTCCATCGCAATAGGGGCCTTCAGTGCAGTTCAACATGGAGTTTTTGTCTCGTGCTCTGCCGGAAACTCAGGCCCGGGGCCTTTCACTTCTGTGAACATCGCCCCATGGATTTTGACTGTTGGTGCCTCCACCATTGATCGGGAGTTTCCTTCTGATGCTGTTCTTGGTGATGGAAGGGTCTTCGGTGGAGTCTCCCTCTACTCTGGCAAGCCACTCGGTGACACGAAGCTCCCTCTAGTGTATTCCGGCAACGCGGGGTCCCGGTACTGTTACTCTGGGAAGCTCGATGTGTCCAAGGTTGTTGGAAAGATTGTCTTGTGTGATCGGGGAGGCATTGCCCGGGTCGAAAAGGGTAGTGCAGTAAAAAATGCGGGTGGAGTCGGAATGATCCTTGCTAACACCAAGGAAAATGGGGAGGAGCTTATCGCGGATGCACATCTCCTTCCGGCAACTATGGTCGGTGAGACTGCTGGTGATAAAATCCGGGAGTACATAAAGACGGAGCAATCCCCAACGGCAACGATCGAGTTTCTGGGCACAGTGATTGGGCCATCTCCAGCAGCTCCCAAGGTTGCTGCTTTCTCCAGCCGCGGCCCGAGTCATCTGACGGCGGAGATTCTCAAGCCTGATGTGATCGCCCCAGGAGTGAACATCTTGGCCGCTTGGACTGGCGCCAGTGGACCCACTGACCTTGAGATTGACCCAAGGCGAGTTGAGTTCAACATTATCTCAGGCACCTCAATGTCTTGCCCCCACGCAAGCGGGCTGGCTGCCCTGCTCCGGAAAGCCCACCCAGACTGGTCCCCTGCCGTTATAAAATCTGCCCTGATGACCACGGCCTACAACTTTGACGACTCTGGGAAGAACATCAGGGATCTTGCAACTGGGGATGAATCAACCCCATTCATCTACGGTGCAGGCCATGTAGACCCGAACAAGGCCCTTGATCCCGGGCTCGTTTACGACATCATGCCCAAGGACTATATAGCATTCCTCTGTGCGATTGGATATGACTCTGAGAGGATCGCGGTGTTTGTCAGAGAGCCTGTCAGCTTGAGTTCTTGTGAACAACAGACATTTGCTTCACCTGGGGACTTAAATTACCCGTCATTCTCCGTTGTGTTTGGGTCTGCAAACAGTGGGATGGTTAAGCACAAGAGGGCTGTGACGAATGTTGCAAGCACAGTGGATGCAGTTTACGAAGTTAAGGTCGACGCTCCAAGCAATGTCGAAGTGAGCGTTTCCCCCAGCAAGCTTGTGTTCAGCAAACAGAACCGGACTCTGTCCTATGAGATCACTTTCTCAAGTCTTGGGTTCAGGTTGCCAGGTCTCAGCTCTGCGAGCTTTGGGTCCATCGTGTGGTCTGATGGGAACCACCGGGTCAGGAGCCCGATCGCTGTCAGGTGGCGCCAGGAATCTGTCGAGTCCATTTAAAAGTAAGAAGCGGTTGCTTTAGGATTCTTGCAGTTGCTGGGGACGGTGGAAGTATTACAGGTTCTCATGTGCGTGTTTTTTTCTCATGCCCAGCAAGAAATTATTCCTGTCTTCGGCCGATTTGATCCTGTTTTTTGCTTTTGTGGATGCAGACAAGAACCGATGGATCTCGACTCAATGTTGTTATGTTTGACCTCTTATATTTGAAGCCAATGATTTGATTCTGCTCTAGTAATCTGAGCATCTCATTACAAAACGCTACCTGCAATGGTCTTGGATTTGGAAGTAGACTCCCTGAAGAACTTAAAAAAGCTGCATCATACGACAAAAAGCTTCGATGTTGTTTTGGATTTGTATCCCGATACATCCCAATAATCAGCACATCGATAATACGTGGGTTGAATCATTATTCCAGGTCAAGGGCGAGGGCACCATGCCAAAATTTTCTTTTTCGGGTGTACACTGCTTAAAAAGCTTGATGTTATCAGTATACGTTCCAATTCTTGTATTCCCAAGCGGGTGCCAGAACACGAGAACTTTCGATCCATAACATCCTCCTGAAGTTAGAGGAACTGTAAACCGAGTTTTTGGTACCTCATCCATAGATGTCCTGATTCGAATATACAAGACATGAGCTGCGTGTGGCATGGCCAAATGGAGCTCTTTATCCATCATCCAATGTGAGTTCTGTGGAGCAAACAATGAGAAACGAGGTCACATCTTCTTCTTCTCGTGTGCTTTCACAATGGACAAATGGTGGAGTATACTCACCCACTTGCATGTCTGCAGTGCATCTGGAGATTGGAATTGTGAGCTTTCATTGTGCTATTATTACAAACAAGCGAGGCAAACACATAGAGACAGTCATATATGAGCTGGCTTTCACAGAATGTCTCTATTTTCCAGCAAAGATCCTCCTCATCAAGTCAGCTTGCGGACCCTGTTTGAAAACTTCCCGATATCAGCTGCTACAAAGGCAAACCATGGGGACTGAATCGAAAATTCTACCTTATAGCAACTCCAGTGAGGTTAGCTTTAACTAAACTCATCCACAGTGAGGACCCCAAATACCAAACGATTCTGCAGTCTCATTCGGTCAACACCCAAGAATAAATACGAACGGGAACCACATGCCTCTCTCTCCCTGAAGAATCCTTTTCCTTAACCAAGCCGATATCTTTCTTCCCAAGCAACGAATGGCCCAGGACCGCCGCACAGCCACCGCGAGCCTCTTCCTTTCGGGGTGGCAGCCTCGCCGGAGGCTTGGAATACGACTTGGCCGCCGAAGGACTGTCCCAACAATCAGGCTAGGAGCGGAGAGGCCGAGGCGGGGCAGGCTGATTCTGAGGAGTGTGTGGAGGAGGATGAGGCTGAGGTGGCTCAAGACGCAGTACCGTTGCCTGCTGCAACGGCTAAAGACGCAATATCGCAAGCTGATGGCGGAGATGGTCGAGGCCAGAGCCTCTGTCGAGGCATTCCAACAGAGGGCTTTCATGGAAGCCTCGTGCGCCGTCCCAGTCATGGCCGGCGTCTCCTTCACCAGCTTCCGCTCCGCCTCCGGGCCCGTGGCTATGATTATGTGAAAATTCTTCTGGTATTCCTTTGCCGTCCGAGCTAGTCCTATCGTCCTTTTTTCACCTAAAAAGACCGACCCGGTCGATCCGATAACCATCTTATTCTATCAGTCTACCGTACTCCCACACGAGGATATCGATCTCCTCTAATCCCTCTCTTGCTCTCCTAAGTTCTAGTCACAGCATATGTGATGTACTGATGATCTCTTACTAGCTCACAAGGGCTTGTGATGGGAATAAGGTGAATGAAAGATACTCTCTCGTATGAAATGTTGTACAGTCTGATCTCTAGAATATTTTGGGTGAGAAAGCATGAAAACTTCACATGGCAGCAATATCACGACGAACTACGAGCTCCAACTATTTCCTTCTTGACTGTAAAATTGAACGAACCAAGTTATAGCAGAATGAATCGGATAGGAGAAGAGGGAATAGAATAACCTAGTGCTACAAACTACTTAAATTTTCGCCGCTGATAATATTTGACTAATGATATATTCCGCTCGCTAATTAGTATTATAAATTATGACCCATAAGCCCCTCGATTAACAATCATTCATCTGTCTATCTAATCGCATTTTTCATGAATGAGAGATATTTTCTACCTTCATTATGCTGAGGTGGGCCGATAACGTAATAAATTCCTTGGATTGCAAGTTGGCGACATAAATGCATGGATCGAGCTTGCTATGCCCATAGAGCCATACCACATATTAAATCAAATCAATACCCACGTCTACACATCGACGATGCACATCAGCTGATGCAGTTGTACGTCCCTTCAATTAATTAATTGAGCCGAAATTTCCGTTGAATAGAAAGCAACTTTTATATAATATTTATTAATTATATTGCGGGAAGAAGTTGGTTTGATCTTGTGTCATGGAGTTAATGACAGATTAACCATGAAGCTAATCACCTTATTAGCAGCAGAGACCATAGACCGATACCAAGAGATTTGGAATCCGGTTATCGCTAGAACTAGAACGACTTTGGTATCAATGAGAAGCAAAAGCTGCAAACATCAATCCTGTGAAAACCCACCGATCGACAAATAGTTTCGTTGGCAAGCCAACCGGCACAAGCGTGAACGGTGGTATTATGCTTCATCGTGACCGTCCAATCTCAATCTAACGTTCCCGTAATGTCAAGGAGAATCCCTTGATACCGGCCCGTACCCGCACACCTTGCGTCTATGGCTTCGGCTACTACTACTATCCCTGAATCAATTCCAGGAAGAATTAGTTTGCCGTAATCCAAATTTCAGAGGTTAACTCAAATAGTTATTGAGAAGAATTGGTTGATTTGATGGTTGTCTTCTATTTGACTTAATTTCATTAGCTCGAACATATTAAATTAACACTGCTCAAACTGAGACATCATGTGATATCACCACAAGCAGGCATTGCTCTCCCATCACTTGTTGCCCTGCTCAAGATGCTCTTCAACCTAATACTAATCATAATAGTAATAATAATGTCGACATCGATTGAACAACTACGCACGTGGTGGGACATACGAAAAAATTTTCGGGGATCATCTCGACGTGCTGTTCCTCCTTGAAACATGATATAACCGAGGATGCCATCGCGGAGACACTATGTAATTTTGTTTTTGGGATCGGAATGCAATTGAAACCCGATGCGTCGTTGGACCAAAGCTCAAAAACCCGATCGAATCCAAGTATTGCTCTTTCAGCATCTAATATTCAAAATTCAGATCTGTCGGTGCATTGCTGTCAGGAATCTTCTCAAACTAAGTATTCACAAGGCTTAGAAATCACCTCAATTAGCTCATTTTGATCTGTGAATGTCAAATCCATATGCATACAATAAATATATCATTTCACAATTGCTAATTTGGGCTCGAGCCGGTTCACTCAATCCGTTAGAAAAAAGTCAACCATCTCAATAAAGTTGACTTTTTACACACACACACACACACACATATACACGTATAGCTATTCGATCAGACAAAGAACCTTATAATTCGATGTTAAGATTCTTCTTTCTACCGTTCGTATGAATAATATGGAATGCTGCGCCAGAAAGAAGAAAAAAAGGGTGAAAAACGGGTTCATGCAAGGACTGATTGAACTTATTATCTATTGAGTACGAAATAATGAATACATCGCTATATCTCAAAACTCCATTTTCATGGGCCTAATCTTAAGACCGGAACTGTAGAAGACAGTACACTTGAGCCTGAAAATTGAGATCGAACGACAGAGGACAAGCATTAATGTTGCCAATCAGATTTTGGGCCAGTTGAGAGAAGCTGGCGGGCCGACAAATCCAGAGTTGTTCATGTAGAGGAGAAGACTCTCATATGTTAAAACGCCATGGCAGAATTTGGTGAGTAGAATCGACACCGGAATTCAAAAAAATAGAAAGAAAATCCCGAGCATATAAAAAGGAATTGGGTACCATGTTCCGTGGGCTTAAACTTTTAAGACATGCATGGACTCCACTTCGTATAAGAACTATGAATTCATGACATGCCTAAGTTAAATTTATGAGTTGAATTACTTTGGACAAATGGATGTCTTGCTCCGAATCACGACCACGCCGGTGCGAACTCGTGAATATCAATTGTTCTCTTGAGTTTTGCCTTGTCCAAGTCAAATCAATCAAAATCGTTGTTTGTGATTGGCCACCGACCGTCGTCGGCTTTTTGGTGGACGGTGGTCCGTTAGGAACAGGGTTTGACAGGGTCCGGTCAGCTTAGGCCGGGGGGAGCCAGCTGGTCAGGATTTGGTATTCCATCACTAACGATTCTGAAAAAACCAAGCCAAACAGTGACATGAGAACACCTGCAGGAAAATCAACAGCAAGACCTTAACACTTTTATGTTCAGATCTCTCTCTATGTCGGACCCCCGAGAAAAAGACCTTCGAAATTCAAGGAGCTGTGGTTTCTGTCCCTGGCGCATTGCATATCAGATCAACCGTCCAAACCTATATGCTTACATTTTTGAAGTCAACGGTTAACTTCTACCAATCATTTCCAAAACATGTAAGACACGGTTTTTTCTCTTCTTTTGAACATTGTACATGACTCTGCTAAGTACGATCAAAATAGGTAGTATGTTGATGCTGAAATGATATAAATAATTGGGCTCCATAAAATTTAATGAAAGAAGGACATATTTTATGTGAACACCCACTATTTTATTTCCCATTTTTTCAGATCAAGAATTCCTCTTTTTCCCCCAATCTTGGTTGGTAATATGAACCCAAAAAGGTCAAACAATATTATAACGTCGCCAAAATGAAAATTTTGATCGACCGACCTCAAGAGTACGGAAAAATCTTCGAGAATTAAGTCCCTCTATATTTATATCCCATTTTCATATTTTCGTTCCCTTAATTTTTTAAATAGTATTATATTCCTATTCACGTGGGAAATTGTCAAAGTCAAATCGCATCAGTCAAACGACTGATTCTTGCACTCAATGGTGAGCTGAATTGACGGTCAGATTTTTTGAAATGAGCGGCGTAGGAGGAAACCTGTCGGAATATCGACACGTATGTGTCTTTTCCAGCCCACAGTACATATTTACCGGTACGTCCTCAGGGATACCTACGTCAAGGTTGATGATGATTCAGATCTACTCGTAGTGAAAGAATTTTACCCTACGTTTGTACTTGAAGACGCTTCCATGTATACAGTCAAGCTACGTCGTGAGAACTGGACGAATAAATTCATCGGTCAGTATAGGTCCGAAGCAGACATAAAATTGCATAAGACGGGTCGTATGAGGAGAATGACTAAATTTTCGCGTGTGGGTGAAGAATTGTCAATGATGCTACAGCATTTTCTGGATGGGAAGTCGAGATCTTCCACATCCCCAGAAAGAAAATATGAAACCTTGGGGGGACAAAAGTTAACCCTTTATTGGGACCATCTTGGGCTATGGAGATGTAGATAGTGAAGGGGATTGAGCAAGAAGGCATGAAAAATGAGGTACGATAAGGAGAGCACTCCCTCGTCCCAAACACACCGTTGAATAGGCGGGTTCAGTGTTCGGTTAGCATGGTAGAGTTCTGGTCCAGTAGGGGCTGGCCGTGAAACACGTCCCCCCACCACCACGCATCGAACTGGATCTTCCGTTCAGCCAGGAAAAAAGACTTTCCCATCCAGTGGCATGCAATGGTTCCGAAAAAGGTAGAGGAATCATCTTCAAAAGCGTATACGATCTGATCGGTGAAAAATACTCCGTGAAATGGTGTCGATGATGTGAAACAGTGAAGATTCTCGTCCCCCATGATCTTGCCCTGATACTGCCAGATCGAGTGGACGGGACCGTCTTCACTCTCATCCGTGGAGAAAATGATTGACATTCTGAAATGCCCGTTCACGACTTCCAGAATATCATAAGCGCTTGATACTGAGTCGAAGATGATGATCTATGTATTACTTGATGAGTATCTTCTCACAAACGCCGCACGAATCACCCACAGAATGGGAGATCATGACAGGGAATCCCAATCTCCCTCTCCAATTAAAAAAAAAAAACGAGAAGAAGAAGAGTTGGATTTTGGCCTCTTGGGAGTGGCTGACGCTAGGGCCCCTCCTCCTCCCGATGGTGGTGCTGTTGGTAAGAATTTATGAATAGTTACAATACCTTGAAACTCCATTGATGGCCTTCAATTATTAAGGGGGCCTTATTGTACCTTACCAGGAGCTTATAATGGCTATGAACTTACCCTTGTTAGGCGTACTGCAATCTTCTTCTACTTTGTAACCTCAAGCATGTGGACGACTCCTGAACACAGCTTGAGATTCCATTTTCAATCGATTCATCTATGAACATCGACGCAGCAGTATGTGGTCCTAGGCTTGCCGTAGTATATACTAGCTTGCGTGAAGAGGTTTCCTCTAGAGTAAGTCCATCGTGTTTCACATTTGAGTCGTGCACCGAGCTTCGACGAATCGTTAATTAGACGTAAGCTTATATTTCGCGTGATGACAGCTCAGTCGTACCTTGTCACATTCGGATCGATCGATGGACTCATAATGTGGAAACGCATGTGGTTTGTGGTCAAAGGAAAATTCTGTGCTCCGGAATCTCCATCTCTGGAGCTCTCAGAATTGTATGGCTCTGTAATTCAATCGTCCCCGGAAAGACTCTTTATTACCCATGCGATGGGCACTGCACCGAGTCTTACTCTCGTAATTCAGTTGTACAACTCGTAAAGATTTTATGTATACTATAGACAAGAGAATTTTCGTACAATTTTATTGCGCTCGAATTATAATCAACAAAAATTGGAACTTGACTCTTATGAATATGATTTTTCATACTCCTATATATTACTCCACCGTCCCTTTTATATATTTAGTAAAACATACGGGCCTGTGGAGAATATGATAAAAGAAAGGAATAAAATGATATATAAATCATTATTTAATGATAATTAAATATAAAACTTTGTCCACTAATTTTTTTTTTAAAATAGAGATTTTAAGTTTGTTGTATGGAAAATATACAATGACCTAATACAATACGTATCATTCAAATTTTTAAATTTAATATCATCGAGACCGGTGACCTAATGGTTAAAATCCCACTCGGTCTACTTGAAAATCATTTACTAGTCGTGTGCTTGACGTGGGGGCTCTGCTTTGAACGTGGCGAGGCAGTAATATAACCAATACGCCATCTTCTCTCTCTCTCTTTTCTTTTTCTTATAGGAAAATCTTAATTTAACATTTAATCTGGAAGTATTGATCGGAATTGTCTAATGTCGAAAGGACAATAATAGCGTACGTCCTGTCTGCCCTTCCCTCAGCCCATTTCGCTGTTTTTGGCTCACGCGTCTGTATCTCCCCACCCCACCTCCTTTGCCCCCCACTTACATCAATAAATTATTATTTATCAACCTCAACTATAAATTAAAACATACATATATTTTTATATTTATCATTTCTCCATTATTTTTAAAATCAGATCATAAAAAATAGTATAAGTATATATTTATAAATCCAACCGTATATTTAATAAATAATATTGATAATATAATGTTACTAAT
>CXYZ01012863.1:263502-324520 GCA_900006705.1 Sonneratia caseolaris | reverse complement strand
CCTTAATAAAAGTTCACTTGAATTTTTTATAAAAATCGGACCTGGTGAGTATCCAGTTCCCAATTGAACCGATCGGCTCAGTCCAATTTTTAAAACTAGGATTTCTCCTATCAACACAATATCCCCCGTTATCTAACTATCATCTAATAATAAATATTAAATCATTCATATTTTTAAAAAAAAAGAAAGGTAATAAACAGTAAATCACTTTCTCAGTGAAGTTAATGAAATCGGAGGCTTCAACGTGCCGGTGCGCACTTAATATGCATTTCTCGTACCACTCGGGACACTTAAAAGCGGTCATAACGCATCGTTTCAAATGATACGGTACATTTGGGTACTCAACTATCTCCTTATTCGTCATCTTAGAATACTTTTTTTTATAAAAAAAATACTCCGGCTTGCTTTATTAAAAAAATTTAAAAATAAACTAATAATTTTCCGCAACCTATGGTTGAATCCGAGGTAAACTTTGGGCAGAAACGTCGCGTGTTTCGTAGTAACAAGCGGTACGATGCGCATTCGATCATGCAAAAAAAAAAAAATACAGAACTAAGCTGCTGCTTTGCAAATGGTTTGAATTTGTCGACCACTAAGATGCCGTATGTATCTTTAGAGTCGATTCGGTTTACCCCAAAGTCGATTTCCATATGAATGAACTCGCCAACCCCATGCGTGTATCTACTACCGATGGAGCTGTTCCAAAGGCGAAGTGGATATACATGTCTTGACTAATAAACGGCAATCCAAATTGAAGAATCCGATGTTAGGGGAAAATCCACTCGGGAGGAAACCAGGAGGGAGACTCACGTAAAGGGAGGAATTTTGGCCGCCTCAAGAGGATAACGGCGGCACGCATATGCAGAAATAATCCTCACAGGACAGCGTTCTCTGTACATACATACGTATATACATCTGTGCGTTCGAGAATGGCTTCGGGTCAGCCGAGTTCGTCTTTCCCTGTTTTCTTCCCCTTCGTTGTGTGAGTGCCGTGGATTGTTTCTTCCTCTGAACTTTCGTGGTTTTAATTATTTACAGAGGTTTGAAGTCATTTTCCGGATGTCAGAGTCACTTAGCCATCGTCCATACGCCATTCAGTGAGACATCATTTAGGTGCCACTTGTGCAACAAGAGATTGACATCCATGAAAAAAGCTTATGGAACAAGGAAAATTTGTCAAATGAATAGAATATATTTGTAAATCATGAGTAATTTACGGTATTATATGATTAATATTTTTTAGAGCACCTCATATTTGATAAAATTATCGAATATTCATGATATCTTATATTAAAAAAAAAGAGTGAATGATTTTCAACCTTTTACGGCATTATCCCACTAATACTCAAAGCTAAATCATTTAGCCATTGATTGGACCTTTTGATGATGATTGGAATGGTCATCAGCTTTCGTGGCCATGCGGTGTGGGGGATCGATCTCAGGGGCAGATTATTAGATATTTGTGATAGGCCGGTGGGCCCACATTAAGATTATGATCTCACTTAATTAGGATCCAACCGACCCACTCACCCGACCGGATTAATCTCCTAGCTTTCATCTCCATTCCCTAATCAGTACTCGTGCATCTAGTAAGCAAATTTTGTTCACCTCGATTTTTTTTTTTATCGAATCGTGCATCGGTTAAAAATGGGAAATTGGGATGATTTCGGATGACTGTGGGCGTGACCGAGCATAACTCGGTTCATGTCATCGCACCGTGCCGGAGATCGTAGTACCACATTCACGTGTAGGAAAAAAGGATTGCCATTAACTCTATGGTCAGCAAGGCATTCAAGACCCCAAAGTTGACGTATGCAACTTGAGATGGTGCGGTGGTCTTTGTACACCATTCCTTTATAGGCCAGCCACATTTAAAAAAAAATCTCGTGCTTCTTTTTTTTTTCGAAATCTCTCAATGATTTAAAGCTCTTTTTTGGTTGGGAAAATGAAAGTTCTTATTCCATGGTAATTTTTTCTTTTTTTTTACTAATAACACTAAAAATTTCAAATTACGTTATTTGATTGTAGAACTTATAACGCTAATGCGAGATTGCGTGAGGTTGCCCACACATACCCATGAGTTTAATGCACTTTTTCTTCCTTTTTACCCATGAGTTTCGTGTTGCCATGCGAATCTACAATTGGCGATTTGGCACAAAGGCATGGACAGAAGTGCAATTATAAAGAAAAAAGAGGAGCAAAGTTGTCCAGCTGAATGGTAAGAATGGTAATTCGGAAAATGCACCCCTCTTTCTGACTGGTTTCTTGCACTACTATCGTATTAACAGTTAAAACTCTTTAAATTATAGAATTTGACCACTTAAAAATTTTGAGTATGATATCTTATTTAAAGATAAGATATTGTAAATTATGGCAAATGAAGATATTATAGCAACAAATTCTCTTGAGTTCTAGCAGATTTTATTGGGTTTCAGTCATCGACCTCTTATTCATCGTGCACAACCAAAAAAACCTCGGTCCAAAGGAAGAAGGGAATGGCCAGGCCGGTACACGACTTTAACCCAAAACCGACCGCACGAGTAATTTATTACCATACGGAAGTCCACGGAGCCTGCCCGAACTCCGATGATCGCCGTGTCCTCGATCTTCCGAGCCCCTAGCACGCTAGAATAGTTCATCAGTTTCAAGAGATGGAGGATGGAAAACGGGAAACGGGGATCAGTTTTCCCGACCGGAGACGGGTAGAAAGTTTTAAATAAAGTCCGGCCGGTGCCATAAGAACACAGAAGATCAAGCTATCAGTTTCGAATCCCGAAACTGAAACCGGGCTTTGACCAGTCGGTGTACAGGCGACGAAACTCTCCGAATTCACTATTTTATCCGTTCACATTCAACCGGGTGGCCAACCGTAGGCTGTCGTGAGTGTGTATATATATATATATATATATATACATGTATGTATGTTTTTTCCTCTCTATCTGTGTCCTTCGTTCTCTTTCCTACACTACATCTACATGTGAATATACAAATTGAGCTCCTGCAGGCTCCCAATCATAACCACTTCTTGCCACCCACTACAGTTCCCACCGCTGCCAATTCCATTTCCCTCGCCAAGTAGGGAAACACCGGAAAAGCCCGTCAGCTCATTGCAGAGCTAGCACACTCCCATAGTGGACTGTCAGAGGACAAGAGAAGGGGGATAGATCACATGGCACTCGGCAAAGAAATCGTGGGTCTGCCCCTGATCGAGCGTGCGTCGCTGCTCCCTGCCTCGATGATGCGGTGGCAGAGCGACCCTGCTCATGTCCCGCTGAAGCAAGGGTGGAAGAGGAGGAAAGCGTGGGGAAAAGGGGTCAGGGCAGCTATCAGCGAGGACCTGGTGAAGTCGGTGTCTCCCACGCCGCCGGAGAAGGGGATGGCAGCGCCGGCGGCTTCGTCAGCGAAGCTCAAGGTGAGGGCGGTGGTGACTGTGAGGCAGAAGAACAAGGAGGACCTGAAGGAGACGATTGTGAAGCACTTGGATGCTTTTACCGACAAGATCGGGAGAAATGTCGTTCTTCAGCTCGTCAGCACTGAGGTTGATCCCAGTAAGTTCTTGGGGTTCAATTTTCTCCCATGCCTTTCTCTGCTATCACCCGAGTTTCAGTGAATTTTTCCTTGCAATCGCCTCCTCTCTGTTCTCCCGTTTACCATTTCTGGTGAGTTCCTTGGAAATTACGCGCTTTGGGGAATGATTTGATTGATTTTTCTGATTTATTGGGCTTTCTCCTACTGGGTGGTCTTCATTCATTGAACCGCGTCTAGATGGCAGAAGAGTTCCATTTTTTTTCCCCTTTTGTTTCTGTTGGTAAAACGCGGAACTCGAAGGAAATTGGATTTTCTTTTGGTTGTTAGCAGAAAATGTTTTCACCCATCGGAGAAACTGTGTCGTGAATCCGAATTGTCCCTGAGTTTTCTATTTTCTGTTCTGCAGAATTAGAAATTTTCATTTTCTGTCGCTCAACAGCTGGAAATCATCTTGAAGGAGAGAGAAGAAAACTTTTCCGAAGTTCAACTGAGAACCCCCAAAACTACCCGAAAGTTAAATGTTTCCCCTTCGTTTTCGGTTAAGCTGTGCAATGAATGACAAACATGTCAAGATCATATGATGCTTAAAGAAACAGTTGGGAATAACTAAAGTTCACAAGAGAATCGGAAAGTCGGTTCTTTTAAATCCTGCAAGTGTCCATTGTCCGGAAAAATCATCGTTGTGTTCTGTAGCAAGCGTGGGCAAATTTTCAGGACAAATGCTACGATTCTTTTCTCTGTTTCAAGATTCTTTTCCATCTCCTCCAACTTTGCTGATAGTACCTCTGTCTCTTTTCGTTGTCCTTTCAATTGGTTTCTCGTGAAGAAACAAAGGCCCCAAAGAAGAGCAAAGAGGCAGCCCTGCAGGACTGGTCACAGAAATTAAATGCGAAGACCGAGAGGGTTCAGTACAAAGCTGAGTTCACGGTGGACTCAAACTTTGGTATCCCAGGAGCAATCACAATCTCGAACAAGCATCAAAAGGAGTTCTTCCTTGAGACCATGGTCGTTGAAGGATTCGCCTGTGGCCCTGTCCACTTCCCCTGCAATTCATGGGTGCAATCCAAGAAAGATCACCCGGCAAAGAGAATATTCTTCTCAAATCAGGTATCTCACTTTTGTCATGCACTGATCTCTTTTTTGTGCCCAGCAGTTTCGTCTTGGCCTGTTGCTTCCATGTCAGTCTTGTGCCAATTTCCAGCTTACATCAATACTGATCTGAAGTTATGTAAAACTGTAAAACTGGTTATTCTGTAAAAGATTTGAATCTTTATATGTTCAGATTGAGTGATTGTAAAATCCGAGGTTTCTGTAGTTTCACACATACTCCTGTTCTTCGTACGCAGCGAGACATCTCAAGTTGAACTAGAAAGCTCAATAGATGAGAAAAGTTGGTGAATTGTTTCTGCTCAGGAAGCTTCTTGTAATAAGCAAGAGTCGCGCATGTAATTCGATTGAACTGGCAGGGGCGTTGATGTCATTTCCGGATCATGCTCCTGTCAGCTGCCTGCTCTTGACCTTTTGAAATGGTCATGGTTATTAAGTTCAATTCAACAAAGTCATGTTTGATGAGACATTTATGGTCAACATCACCTACCAGACTTGTACCTTATTTCCCTTACCTCTCTTGCTGATTATGCAGATGTTCAACTACAACCTGTAAGGACCTGTTCTCTTTTGAGACTTACCTGAGTAATTGGGATACTTGGTCAAGTAATAGTAAAATTAGTGCACATCGGCAAAACTTGCTAATAGTTCTGTTGTGAATTGTCAATTTGTCTATTTCTTGGCCAGAAAATTATTCATTCGTATATTTATATAGCTTTTGGTGACTGTGCTGATAGAGACGGTTTATTTATATCTTCATCAGCTTCCAAGCTGGACCAAGACAAGTTTATTTTTGGGGGCATCTTCCCCCTTGAAGATGAATTTATTATCTGTTGGATGCCAACCAATTGAACTAAGCTGGAAATTAACATCTCTCGAGAAAATGATTATGTCATGGCAAGCTAAAAACAATGTAGTGTATGACAAATTCTGTTTGAAGTTATAAATACTGTCAGTGACCTCGCATGCTGGTGACATAAGGCTTTTATACATACTAAGAGCACTCAAGTTCCCGCCCTAGAAAACCTTTTCCTTGTTTAATCTACTTTCTGCTGCATGTGAATCCAGCTTAATCCACATTGTTCTTCAAGTTCCTAAGCATTGAACTGAACTGATTGATCTGATTCATGAAATTTGCTCCACTTTCTGAGTGCAGCCTTATTTGCCAGTGGAGACACCGGCTGGGCTGAGAGCATTGAGAGAAGAGGAGCTGAGGAATTTAAGGGGAGATGGGAAGGGCGTTAGGAAATTGTCGGACAGGATTTACGACTATGATGTGTACAACGACTTGGGAAACCCTGACAGGGGCATCGACTTTGTCCGCCCGAACCTTGGTGGGTCTAAGATTCCTTACCCGAGAAGGTGTCGTACTGGGCGTGAGCCGACTGAAACTGGTATGTATACCCCTTTTACGCTTCTATGTTCACGAAATTACTGGCATTCTTAGTTTATCAGTATCAACACAGTTCATAGTTGTAGCAAAACCTGCGGTAAAAGCTGACACTTTGAGGTCACTTTTCATCACCAGTCATTGGATTTTCAGTTCTTGCTTCAGTTTTGAATGCCTTACTGGACCCATCATTTCGAAAATTTCTCTCAGACATAAATGCTGAGAGTAGAGTGGAGAAGCCAAATCCATTGTATGTCCCGAGGGATGAGCAGTTTGAGGAGTCAAAGATGGACACATTCTCCACTGGGCGACTCAGGGCAGTCCTCCACAACCTGCTTCCCTCCCTGAAGGCTAGCCTCTCTGCAAAAAATAAGGACTTCAATGGCTTTGCCGACATAGACAGCCTCTACAAGGAAGGGCTCCTCCTCAAGGTTGGGCTGCAGGACGAGCTGCTGAAGAAGCTTCCACTGCCCAGAGTGGTCCAGGAATCTAGTCAGGGTCTCCTCAAATATGCCATCCCCAAGATCGTCTCAAGTGCGTAGTACTTTCCACTAAAAATATGCATTCTAAAGAACTTTGATATGGCAGACTGCACATTTGCACTTATTTGTGAGCATGTTCACTCTCTCAGTGGTCTTCAGAGAACACCTTTATTCTCCCAAAGAAATATATTTTCGGCTGAGGATCAACTTACTAGTCTTATGCTTGTTTGGCCTATTACAGAGGACAAATTCGCATGGCTACGAGATGATGAATTTGCCCGACAAGCAGTGGCAGGGATTAACCCAGTGAACATAGAGAGGCTTTCTGTCTTCCCGCCCCAAAGCAAGCTCGATCCTGAGATCTATGGTCCCCTAGATTCTGCTCTCAAGGAGGAGCACATCTTGGGCTATCTTGATGGCATGTCTGTTCGACAGGTAAGCCAAACTGTAATCACAATCAGACGTGCCACTCCATTATTATCTTGCCTCTACAGGACGCTATTATTCTGGATTTTTTTCATCATAAGTAAATTCTGGGGAAATTTTCATAGGCTATCGACGAGAACAAGCTGTTCATCGTGGATCACCATGATGCCTATCTACCATTCCTCGATAAGATAAATGCGCTCGATGGGCGTAAAGCCTATGCGACCCGCACCATCTACTTCTTGATGCCACAAGGCACTCTGAAGCCCATTGCAATTGAGCTCACTTTGCCACCTGGGGCTCCCCGCTCCCGATCAAAGCGTGTTGTCACACCCCCAGTTGATGCTACCACAAACTGGATATGGCAACTTGCAAAAGCTCATGTGAACTCCAACGATGCTGGGGTACACCAGCTAGTCAACCACTGGTAAGCTGCACTTAAAGTTCCCCTTAGATGTCCAGTTCTGCACTCCTCTCTTTTCCGCAAAACTACAATGGTTCGTCTTTATGGATTACAGGCTAAGGACCCATGCTGCTGTGGAACCATTTATACTGGCTGCGCACCGGCAGATGAGCACAATGCATCCAATATACATGCTTCTTGATCCACACATGAGATACACACTCGAGATCAACACATTGGCTCGCCAGACCCTGATAAATGCTGATGGTGTGATTGAAAATTGCTTCACTCCAGGGCGTTACTGCATGGAGATCAGTGCTGCAGCATACAAAAACTTCTGGCGGTTCGACCAAGAGAGCCTTCCCGCTGATCTCATCAGAAGGTAATGATCAGTAAATTGTATATGATTCCATTTTCTGTAAAAACACTGATATCTAAGGAGTTTGTATACTCCATTTTCTGTTTCTCACGCGTCTCTTTTTTCATTCAGGGGCATGGCAGTGCCAGATGATTCTCAACCCTATGGGTTGAGACTCGTGCTCGAGGATTACCCATATGCTGCTGATGGTTTAATGATATGGTCTGCTATCGAGAAGTGGGTCCAAATGTACGTGAATTACTACTACCCAGATGCAAACATGGTGTGCAATGACCGGGAGCTCCAGGCTTGGTATGCTGAATCGGTGAACGTGGGCCATGCTGACCTTCGACATGCCGACTGGTGGCCTAAACTGGCAAGCCCTGATGACCTGGCCTCTATCCTGACAAAGATCATCTGGCTTTCGTCCGCCCAACATGCAGCCTTGAACTTTGGGCAGTATCCTTATGGGGGTTTCGTTCCGAACAGACCACCCCTGATGAGGAGGCTCATCCCCGAGGAGGGCGACCCCGAGTACACCAACTTTGTGGTCGATCCACAGAAGTACTTCCTATCAGCACTGCCGAGCCTGTTGCAGGCCACAAAGTTCATGGCTGTGGTGGACACCCTCTCCACCCACTCCCCCGACGAGGAGTACCTCGGGGAGAGGCAGCAGCCATCAGTCTGGTCAGGGGATCCCGAGATCATCGAGGCCTTTTATGAGTTCTCATCAGAGATCCAACGGGTAGAGAGGGAGATCGAGAGAAGGAACAGTGACCCGAGCCTCAAGAACCGGTGCGGGGCAGGGGTCCTACCATATGAGCTCCTCGCACCCAGCTCGGGACCGGGCGTGACTTGCAGGGGCGTGCCAAACAGCATCTCGATATGAGCCCCCGAAAACAAAAAAAGGGGAAAAAAAATGACTCGGCTCAATGCTTTATGCGGTCAAATTGATTCTATTTAGATAATTAACTGTCAGGCGCATCAAATTTTGCGTGCACTTGCTCTATGTAGTAGCACTAGTCTGTATATGCACTTAGAACACGGCGATATGTCAGTCAATGTATACCAGGTCAGATTGACTCATCAGATCTCCCGAGTGCTGTTTACTTAAATGGGTGATTTGTTGTTGTTCACTCTCGAGTGCTGCCATGTTTACTGTGTTAGTAAGACTGGGAAAGTAAAGTATGCATGATGTAGGATCATTTAAGATAATCTTCCATAAAAGATTCTTTAGGTAACGTACAAGATGAATGTGCAGTCCCGTTCACCTTTCGTCTGATTCCATTCATCGCCACCTGTTCCAGTGGACGGACATCCTCTGACTAGGCGTCTTCAAAGTCTCCATTTATCCCTTCCTTTAAATAAGTTTAAATAAGGCCTTCGGGGTTTGGTACATGAAAAAAAAATAAATCATAAATTAAACCTAAATTAATCAAAATTTAAATTTAAATTTATTGAATTTTTGGGTATTATATTTTGTACCTAGGAAAGAAAAAAAAAAGAATCTTCATCACGTGGAAGGTGGCCAAGCCAGGTAGGGTCCATAGCACAGTAACTCTACTTCAATATAATTATATATATTTATTTTTATAATATAATTTAATCTTAAATTTTAATAATCATCTACTTATATGATAAATTTTATGTTAACCTGATATGATGTACCGACAAATTTTCTACGATGCTATTATGTCATTTTTAATTTAATTTTATTATATTATCTAATCATTAAAATTAGAATTTAAATGTATATATAATTAAAATATTTAATTTAAAAAATATAAAAAAATTAAGTATTAAAAATAATAAATATACAACACTTTTACTATAATTATTTCTTTATTTTTTTGTCATTCCGGACAAATAGACCGATAATTTGCCCTTGCAAATGAAAAAAAAAAGTAAAAAACGGGAATAAGTTAAGTATTTTATTGCCAATGATCTACTGAAAAGATAGTTAATACAATCACATCCCTCGATAGAAAAAGACGACTGAGAAGACAATACAATATAATTATATATACGCACATGTACTAATAGAAGGAAGCTCCTCAGTCAAGTCGTCGAGTGCTTAAACAACTTAATCAGTGGTCTAATAATCAATAATACGTACTTCAAAAAAAATGCGAACCCGATGATTTCTACAACATTTTCCAATAATCAGAATCATCTAGTGACCGCATACGGTGAAACCCTCGGCGACTGGGAAAAGGAGCCACCGGCCCCGTTGACTCAGGTCGTTCACCAGACTCGCAAGTCTCGCTCTCTCTCTCTCTCTCTCTCTCGCTTTTCAGGTCTGCCATAATTTTCTTGGAAATTGCGACCCGCGGGGGAAGAAGTAGAGTTGTGTGTTAGAAATCTGTGGGTTGGAGTGTAAATCCATTAGCTGATATTATCCTTCCCGTCTTGTGTGTGTACACATAGGTCAAAGTCTTTGCTCCACCCGAACTCGGTTTGCTTTTGGTCGGCTATGGAATGTGGGGGTCTCTCCTCGACTTCATATTGATCGGTGCCCCTTTAATCTTACTTGGGGTCCGATGAAAAAGGAGAGAAAAACTTGTTGACCAGCAGTTACGGCCCGGGAGATCCTTGTGGCTCGATCGAATCATCACGGCTAGGTTGGGAGCACAAACGCGGTCAACTCTCCGCCAACCGCAGAACTCGACGGTTCTTGCTCGCCCAGTTGAACTCTTGCGATGGGAGTCTCAGTGAGATGGATGCATCTCCAAACTGCCGGGGACTGAAAGTTACGCCAATGAGACTACGGGGAGCGGATGGGGAAGGACAGAAAGCCTTTGGGGGCAAATAAGAAAATAAGTTCAACCATTTAAGTGCAAGTCAATGGTCAAGGGAAGCACAATTGGCCTCCCCGAGACCCGCTGAGAACTTTAAAATTAAAGCGAATTCGTAGTGTGGAATCCCCTCCCAGTATCCCGGTACTCTTATTCCTGCGAAAGTTTCATGGAAATTGAGTCCATTAATTACTGATTTTCGGCTGACAAAGGAGGATCTTCCTCCCTTATAAGAAATAGAGTAGGACAAAAATAAATAAAAATGTACCAAAAAAATTGAATATAAGAAAAGTCTTAATCAAATATCATAGGTGATAGATAAGATATCGACCAAGTTGTAGCAGCCGAGCGGTTTCGATGCTTGTGAATCCATATGGCTCCAAAATTAACCAAAACCGATCGTTATATTCCCATACTAATTAAGGGTGGACTCGCTGTGCTACATTCACAAGTTCATTTGGTCTTTTAGATTCCTATGACTATTATTGTTCTTTTTACACGGTATCTATCGCATGCTCTTAAATATCTGACATCAGCCACTCGATCTGTGCTTCCGTATGACAATTGACGTATACGTGCTTATTGCCTTTGGATATTCGACCTCAATCCATGGCTAACATGATCCACTTGGAGCATTTGTGTCTTTCTTTCTTTTTTTTATGGCGAGTAGGAAAACCGACCAGTAAACGGACCTCTGCTGTCGTCACAGTGGTTGGTGAAGCGGAACTTCGAGGATAGAGTACTGTCCCTCAGCAAGAACAAAATTCAATTAATAATTAATTAATTAATCTTCCACCCTCTGTATAAATGTGTGCTAGTGTTATTGCTTCTTCACGACGCGGTTTCGCTTCGAACATCCTTAGCCCAACTGACATCCTCGTCGATCGGCACTAGACTAATTGTGCCATTGTCTTTCGAATATGGAGGTTGATCCTTCTAGCTGGGATTCCTACGATGCCGCATGGCTGGCGACCCTAGCCGCCCTCCTCCTCCTCTGCCTCGCCGGCTACCTCCGCCGACGCCGGCAGCTGAACCTGCCGCCAGGCCCTAAGCCCTGGCCCATCATTGGTAACCTCAACCTCATCGGCCCGCTGCCCCACCGCTCTGTCCATGAGCTCTCCAAGAAGTACGGCTCCATCATGACCCTCTGGTTCGGGTCCTACCGTGTGGTCGTCGGCTCGTCCGTGGAGATGGCTCGGATGATGCTCAAGACCCACGATATGACCTTCGCCGACCGGCCGAAGATGAACGCCGGCAGGTACACCACCTACAACTACTCCGACATCACCTGGTCCCAGTACGGCCCCTACTGGCGCCAAGCGCGCAAGATGTGCATAATGGAGCTCTTCAGCGTGAAGCGGCTCGAGTCTTACGAGTACATCCGGGCCGAAGAGACGAAGGCCTTCCTCCACGACCTCTACGAGCTGAAGGGCTGTCCGGTCACCCTGAAGGACCATCTCTCGGATCTCAGCCTCAACGTGATCAGCCGGATGGTCCTGGGGAAGAAGTACACGCAGAAAACCGAGGGGTCGATCGTGACGCCGGAGGAGTTCAAGAAGATGCTCGACGAGCTGTTCCTTCTCAACGGGGCGCTCAACATCGGGGACTCGATCCCCTGGATCAACTTCCTGGACTTGGAAGGGTATGTGAAGAGGATGAAGGCCCTGAGCAAGAAGTTCGACAGGTTCTTGGAGCACGTCCTGGACGAGCACAACGAGAGGAGGAGGGCCGTCGAGGGCTACGTGGCCAAGGACATGGTGGATGTGCTGCTTCAGCTTGCCGATGATCCAGACCTCGAGGTGAAGCTCGAGAGACGCAGCGTGAAGGCGTTTACACAGGTACGTAATCGTGTTCGTTTATACACGGAGTTAGAACTTACTGCGTACAAGAAGATATATCGAGAACCCGACACGAGTGCTGAGAGAACAATAACCAGATTTGTACGCATCTAATCTTCACCCGAAAGGCCGACTTCTGCACGAGTGCTTTGAAGTCCAGATGAGATCTTAGTATCCCCCTTATAAACACCCATTTGAAAAAGATGAACACGAGTCCATCTTATGCCCTGACAAATGGTTTCCTGCTTTTCGTCTTCTACTCCTGGGCCAATCACTAATGGAATATTAATCGCCTTCTCCTATGTTAGGTTGTCGGAGGTAAATTCATTATAAACAAGATCTAAATCTATAAATTCTCAAAAACAAGAGCTTTTATTTGGTGTGGACCCATCTCGAAGGTCGAGTCCAAGAAAACTGATCTAACTACATTTTCCAATTAGTTCGACAAGTTTGTGGGTAACAACCTAAAAATCGCCAGTGGCACGAGTTGTCGGATAGATTATTACTTCGCAAGTACTAGATTGGCCCGAGACTGTGGAGGGCGAAGTTAGCGTATGTTGACATGTATATTTTCGTTGCTATTATGCTTATGTGACCATAGGACTTGATTGCCGGTGGAACCGAGAGCTCAGCCGTCACCGTAGAATGGGCGATTTCAGAACTGCTGAGGAAGCCTGAGATCTTCGAAAGGGCCATCGAAGAACTAGACCAAGTTGTCGGGAAGGAGAGATGGGTCCAGGAGAAGGACATGCTGAACCTTCCATATATCGACGCCATTTGTAAAGAGGCCATGAGGCTCCACCCGGTGGCCCCAATGCTCACCCCTAGGATGTGCCGGGAGGACTGCAAGATCGGCGAGTACGACATCCCCAAGGGCACCAGGATCCTGGTCAGCTCATGGGCCATCGGGCGAGACCCTGAGATATGGGGTGATCCTGAGGTGTTCAGGCCCGAGAGGTTCCTCGGGAAGTCGATCAATGTCCAGGGTCAGGACTTTGAGCTGCTGCCTTTTGGGTCGGGCCGCCGGATGTGCCCTGGGTACCCCCTCGGGATCAAGGTCATCCAGGCCAGCCTCTCGAATCTCCTGCACGGGTTCGATTGGAAGCTGCCAGGCCGAGAGATGAGGCCCGAAGATCTGGACATGGAGGAGATCTTCGGTCTCTCCACGCCCAAGAAGATCCCTCTCGTCACCATTCCTAAGCCTAGGCTGCCTCCCCATCTCTACTCGTGATTTCGGATCTAAGTGATGATAATACCCGCATGGACCCAGCGTGATGTTTCAGCTCGTGCATAGGTGTCGGATTGGAGACATAGTAACCCTAAATAATTCCGGCTCTCATCTTACGACCCGTCATCCACCATGTCGGGTTAAGAGTGAATGCTGGGCTGCTGGGCCCGGGTGCTGTCACTGTGGCTACACGATGATTAGCTGTCTCTTCTCTCCTTCTCCCTTTCGGCCTATTAGGCGGTCTTTTTCTGTAGTAGTGAAGATGGCAGTCAATGTTGTCAGCGTGTCAGACGTATATCAATAAAGAATCTCTGATGATCTTAATCATGTATCGATTTCAAATCGGGCGACCGTGAGATAGCAAAGTCCTTGTTAAGAAAGCTTGAGGGGATCAATCCAGCGATCTCAAGTCCCTTCGTGGATGGTCACTTATGCTTCAATTCAACCTTCAGATACCGTCTATTATCTTCGTAGCTGCACGCACTCAACGCAACGTGGACATCAGCAATACTTTACCTGACCAAAGAATGTTCGATTTACAGATTGCTATAGTATTTATTTTAAATTAGAACGCACATACTTTTCTGTTTTTCCTTTTTTTGGGTCGCAGGCACTTCCATGACTTCTTATAATTTTTTTTAAAATTAATTAATGTGATCATTCATATATCTTGAGCATCTGATTGGAAGGGCACTTCATATTGATCAGAGAATTTGGCATGTATATACATATACACACGATATTTGATCGGACAATGAAACTAATGGAGGATGAGATTCTCCATTTTTTTATGCGAAATTCTTTAAGATAAGAGAGCTGTCCCTTTGCACGTAAAAGAAATGAATTAATTTTTCCACCTCTACATAAATGTTCAAGACACACACCGCGTGGAACATCCTTGACCTTACATCCCTCAATGCTGCTGCTACAACTACTAACAGCAAACACGGAGATTAATCGATCCTTTCAGCTGGGCTTCCGATGCTGCCGCCAGGCCAGTTATTCCCTCGGCCTCCTCCTCGTGTCTGGCTACCTCTGCCATCGCCGGCAGCTCAACTTGCTGTGTGGCCCGAAGCCGTGGCCCATCATCAGAAACCGCGACCTCATCAGCCCGCTGCCCCACTGCTCCATCCATGAGCTAGTCAAGAAGTACGGCTCCATCATGACCCTCCAGTTCAAGTCTTTCCAGGTGGTCGTGGGCTTGTACACGGAGATGGCACAAACAATGCTCAAGATGCACGATGTGACCTTCGCCGGCTGGCCCAAGATATACGCTGGCAAGTACACCACCTATGACTACTCCGACATCACCTGGTTCCAGTACGGCCCGTACCGGCGCCAGGCCCACAAAATATGCACAGTAGAGCTCGTCAGCGCCAAGTGCCTCGAGTTGTACAAGTACATCCCGGTGGAGGAGATGAGGGCCTTCCTCAGTGACCTCTACGACCGGAAGGGCTGCGCTGTCACCCAGAAGGACCATCTCTCGGATCTCAGCCACAGCGGGATCAGCCGGGTGGTCCTAGGGAAGAATTACGCCCGGAATACCAAGGGGTCGACCTCGAGGTGAAGCCCAAGAAACACACCGTGAAGGCGTTTACACAGGTAAATCATGTTCGATCAAATACGAAATTACAGATTTTTGCAACTTGTGCACAAGTTGAAGTCGAAGTGAAACAATTTCTGGTCATTTGCATGAACATGACATATTTGTTTAGGAAGATCTGAAATTCCCAATAAAAAATAGATTCATGGTACGTGGTTTTCTTTTAATGAATCATCAATTTAGTGTTTCATTATCCCATGGCACACTAATCGAGGAAGTATTATTTATTTACTAATGTAATATCAATTAAATTTTATTTAAATGAAAAATTGATTTTAATGTATTCTTGTATATTTCCACTGACCATGATTCAGTATTTATGTATATATAGTAAATAAATCTATTTAATATTAAATATCATGGGTCGAAATAAATTGGGTTAACATTTTCTTATTTTTCAATTTAAATCCCTATAAAAGCCAAAATTATTAGGAATCGACCGCCCAATTACCCCTTTTTTAATCGCTAAATGTTTCATTTCAAAAATTCAGCGATTGTGATCGTGTTCGAACTATGTTGGCTTATAAGTCTTCAATTTTAGTATTTTTGTGTGTCTATAGGACTTGGTTGCCGGTGGAACAGAGCGCTCGGCCGACACAGTGGAATGGGCGATCTCGGAACTCCTGAGGAAGCCTGAGATCTTCGAGAGGGCAACTGAAGAACTAGGTCGAGTCGTCGGAAGGGAGAGATGGGTCCAGGATAAGGACATAAGTAACCTTCCCTATGTCGATGCCATCTGCAAAGAGACCATGAGGCTCCAACCATTGGTCCCGTTGTTTGTCCCAAGGCAGTGCCGGGAGGACTGCAAGATCGGTGACTATGACATTCCGAAGGGCACCGGGATCTTGGTGAGCATATGGACCATCGGGTGAGAACCTGATACCTTGGGGGACCCCGGTGTGTTCAGGCCCGAGAAGCTCCTCGGGAAGGCGATCGACATGAAAGGTCTGGTCTTTGAGCTGTTGCCTTTCGGCTCAGGCCGCCGGATGCGCCCCAGTTATCCCCCGGGGCTCAAGATCATCCAGACCAGTCTTGCGAATCTCCTGCATGGGTTTGAGTGGAAGCTGCCCCGCAAGACGAGGCCCGAGGATCTGGACATCGAGGAGATCTTTGGTCTTTCCACTCCCAAGAAGATCCCTCTTGTCACCGTTCCTAAGCCTAGGCTGCCTCCTCATCTTTACTCTACGTACCTGTAATCTCGGGACGGTTTCAGGGATCAAACCGATGAATAGTTCTGGCTTTTATCGTACATATCATCATCGATCATGTCGGGTTAAGAGTTACTGCTGGGCATGGATGCTGTCACTGCAAATATATCAGCTGTCCTATCGTTTCCTAATTTTCCTATAGTGGTCTTTTCTGAAGGCCCAGCTGCTGTTCTCTCATAATAATACTGCTCATCTCAATGGGAGTCATTGTTATTATAGTAAGACATGTATCAGAATGAAGTTTCAAAGATTCTCGTACTTTGATTTGAAATAAGGTGATCATGTTTTATCCATGATAGTGAAAGTCTCTGTTCAGAAAGGGGGCTAAGGGGATTGATTGATCCACTGGATCTAAATGTCCACTCGTCGATGGTCCGCAATGCTTCATAGCTGCAGGCATTCAACATCAATATCAAGAATACATTTAAAAGAATATACTGGCCAATCTGTTGTGGCCGCATGAAATGAAAGTACAATTATGACAATTCTATTTTGTATGCTATACCATTTTCCCTTGTCACACCATGGTACATATTGTTGTAGAGTTTTTTGAAACTCCGTTCTTCCTGATAAAGTTGACTGCTTTCCTGAGATTTTCCTCTTAACGTCAAGCTACATCTAGATTGATGAACTGGGTCGATATGGGCAGCTTCTTTTATTTGGAGAAATTGTGTATTGGTGCAGGTCATGTATGAGACATTTGGCAATGATTTTCTCGTTTATTTTGTCTCAATAAGTTTTTTAGAAGCACATTACTCTTAAAATTTGGCACAACAATATTATCAAAAATGGCAGGTTTCTTTTTGCCTTTTTCTCCCTCCCTGTACAATATAAGGTTATAATGAGAGAAATTCCATGTCTTCTTGATCATGCCTGTTGGAGTTTCTCGACATTAGTCGACGTACTGCAGCATGTTTCCTGATTTAGCCTCTGTTTATGATTCTTCCTTGTACTCTTTCTCCTACAACTTTAGTTTGCATTTCTGCAGGGAAATGATGTTAAAGCATTGGGATCATTCTTCCAGTCCCTCATTGAAAATTTAAGGCTTCAGCAGTATGGAAGCCTGGTCTCGTCTATAGATAGCGGAGGTTCATCATCATTAGATGTTTCTGTGAAAATTCGCTCGCAGCAGGGAAACATTTTTGTCCAAGCTGGTAAGAGTCTTGAGTATCACAAGTTGTAGTCCGACTCTCTCAATTCAGTCTCTCGCTTGAGTCGTGATCCACTAGATCGGCCCAGCCGTGGAGGTCTTGTTACCGACTTGTTGCATACGGCTAAGGCCAACTTCACTGTTGACCATTTGATCTGTTCTTGGTTAGAATTGGAAGCACGAGCCAAACTCCGACCAAGTTGGTACTGTCGGAGGGGTGACACATGCGAGAAAGAAAAGAGTACTTTAGATGGTTCCTGTAGTAATTTATGATAATTATGAAAATAGTGAGTATTTATTTCCTTTAATTTGACCGATATTTTTCAACATGAATGATATAGTTGGACTATTGCTGAATTTTTCCACGAGCCATATGGATGCGACCAAATGGGCAGCATTCACTTCTGGCGGGCGAGCCACGAGGTGAGACTGACAGCCACACCTAAGATGAATCCAACATTAAAAAAAAAAAAATTGCAGATTCATAAATCATAAATGTTTTTGCCTTGTCGGGGAGTCCCGCAGGAATCCGCGGGTGTCTTTATCATTTCGTTCACCCATATTTGAGAAGTCAATACTGCCCCCAGTCCAAGTTCCAAGTTTGACCACTGAGAATAGAATCTCTCTCGGGGTGTGGACTCTCCTCTCTATTTTCCAGTGTACCCTACGGTATCCCAATTCTAAATCCATAAAAATATCAATAGCATCAAATTTCACTGCTAAATGTTAAAGGTACATCTTTTCCTATATTATTTTTGTTTCACTACTTTTTACATGTAATAATTATTAAATATGAGATATATTGATGTTAAATTAAAAGTGATATCATTGTATCAGTTTTCTATTGAAAAGAATAATGAAGAAGCAAGTATAAAAGAATAATATTGCAAGTTGTTATCATCAGCTTGTCCCACAAAAATGTTGAGACGGAAATAATAGGGTTAACCAATACTTCGATCGAGAGACCAAGTGGTCTGATCTCCTTTTGATCAAGATGAACCACATCTGCATTTTCCCATGTATGTTTGCTAAGATTCCACGCACTAGGAATGATTGGGGGTCCAAGCCAACATGGGGTATGAAATGCAGTTTAGCATGATCGAGATGATTGCTTATATGATGTCGACCGGAGGCTTTTTCTATGCAGAAGATGATACATATATGAGTTAAGTCGGATCATGTCAAGATCAAGCTCGAGGATGAGACTGTGGCTATCTATTTTGGTGCTATGCCGAGTCCACAGAGGTTATATGCTAGCCACCATCGAAATTGAGTCATTAATTAAATTCAGAATTTGAAATAAGAAGGATAATACGACTATATTAACATAAATTAAGAAAAAATGATATTATTATAGTGCAAATAACATCATTCTTGATAGTTAATTAACGTTGGAGGTAACTTAGGATTAATCATAATTTTTTTCAGGCATCAGTCATCAAATTAAAGAATATTTATTTAGTTAAAAGTTTAAGCCGAATATTAATTTAGTTGAATTTTGCCGTTGCAAGTAGGAAAAAAATTGCCTGGTGTGTGTGTTGTGGGAAAAAATCCAGCTTGCAGAAGGGTAGAGCTGTCATTTCGCTATTTCCATTTCATGGCCGTGAAGCGATCTACTCCCGGGAGAATTTGCAGAAGGAAGCCTCTCCCCCTCTCTGCCCTACAATTTCGTTGCGTGCTGGACTCTAATTCCTCCAACTTGTGCTGCAACGATCACCAACTCCCCATCGATTCCCGTTCTGTGTGTTGTATCTCAGCTCAATTTAGCTCCGGATTCGCTGAATAATCTGTACATGCTGATTTCTTCTCTCATCGTTGGTCCTGCGTCTTCTTTGTAGCTCATGAATACCCTTCATTGGTTTCTGTTGGGCATCTAAATCTAGCTTCAAGATTAAGCGTCTCCCTGAAACATCATATTTTTGCTGGCAATATTGTTGGTTCTGAGAGGAAATCAGCAAAAAATTGTGCTGCAAATTTGTTGGGTTTCTTGTGTTTCCTCGATTCTGATTCCGCAGATCTATTTGAGGGAAGACTCTGGTTGGGGGTTTCTGGGGAGAAAAAGTTTCTCGAGTTGTTATCAGTGCATAATTGACAGGTGAAACTTGAGAAATTTTGAGGGTTTCTGCCGTTCTATGGCTCCAACAATAGCCCTATATGCAAGCCCACCAAGCGGTGTCTGCTCTACAACCCACCCGATCAACTCCGGTGTCTCCTACGATTTCGATCTGAATTCGAGACCTTCCACCTCGTCCTCTGCATCGCAAAAGCCAATAGTTGGAGGACTCTCTTGCCTGTTTTCTTCACCATCCACAGTGAAAAGCTCATCTTCCTCCAGCTTTGGGGAGGAGCTGGGCTCCTCTAGGCATGACAAAGTTGAAGAATTGAAGGAATTGAGCAGCTCCTTTGGGTACTCATACTCGTCTACCTGTAAGCATGTCGGGTCTTTCAGAAGGGACCATCATCAAAGCCCAGTCTCTGTATTGCAGGGACCAGTCTCTTGTAGTAGTACCAGTAGTTGTCCTAATGGTTCAATAAGAAGTCCTCCAATGAGGATTGCGCAAAGTTCTACTGGGTTATTCAACGGGTTTGTTAGGAATGCTCTTGGCTCTTCTTGTCTTGACTATGATTCACCAGCTTTTGAGATCTATGGAGGTGGCAGTAGAAATACAGGAGCTATTGATATGGATGAGTTGACCTTCAGTTTGGAGGGCACATTTAGAGAAGCAATTGTTGCAGAGCCGTGCGTGGAGGAGCTGCTATTGAGTGCCCAGTTGAGGCATGATATTTTCTATGACGACTTTGTTGTTCGAGCCTTTTATGAGGCTGAGAAGGCACATAGAGGGCAGGTGGGAATGACAGTGCATATAAATTCTTTTTGTGTTTCAGCAGACTTTGATCTTTTATTCGTCAGTATTGGTTACATTCCAATTGTTCATATCCATGAAAACTCTTATCTGGAAAATTTTTTTGCTGGAGCATATTATAATGCGGTCTTGAGGATCTTTTCTTCTCTCTGTCTGATGTAGATGCGGGCAAGCGGGGATCCATACTTGCAGCATTGTGTGGAAACTGCAGTATCACTGGCACTTATCGGTGCTAATTCAACAGTGGTTGCTGCAGGGCTGTTACATGACGCACTTGATGACTCCTCTGTGACTTATAACCATATTCGCTGTACTTTCGGAGATGATGTTGCTGATTTGGTTAAAGGGGTGAGAGATTGTCCTAGAGCTTGTTCTGCTTCTAAATATTCTATTGAGATTAGGATTATCATTGCCTATCAAAACTTCATGTTGTTCCTTCCAATAGTGCATAAAGAACATCACAATATCCTGCACATTTACTCGTCATCATACTTTGCACCTTGCACCAATCAGCAGATAGTCAGCAAACTTCCCAATCACCTTGTTGTAGGCATTATATGGGCATCAGCTAACCTGTAATGTTTGGAGAAATCTTGGTTCATTTACTTGCTCATGCTCTCTAGTTCTTTTGCAACTTCACTTGCACTTATTATTGATATTGTGTCATGTTAGAAATATTCTTCTCTCTCTCTCTCTACATATATTTATATTTAAATGCACACGTTTAATGCTGATAGTCCAGCTGTTTTATTCTTTTTGGCCTTGCTCAGGTATCTAAGCTGAGCAAGCTCAGCCAGCTAGCTCGTGAAAACAATACAGCGAACAAGACCACTGAGGCAGACCGTCTACACACCATGTTCCTTGCAATGGCAGATGCAAGAGCTGTCCTCATCAAGCTGGCTGATCGGCTCCATAACATGGAGACACTTGGTGCTCTCCCCTGGACCAAGCAGCAGAGGTTTGCCAAGGAGACACTGGAGATATTTGCGCCGTTGGCAAATCGGCTTGGGATCTCAAGCTGGAAGGAGCAACTGGAGAACATGTGCTTCAAGCACCTCAATCCTGAGAAGCACAATGAAATCTCATCTCAGCTTATGGAGTCTTATAATGAGGTGGCCATCATTTCTGCCAAGGAGAAGCTGGAGCAGGCACTCAGAGAGGAAGACATCTCTTGTGATTTGTCAGGGAGGCACAAGAGCTTGTACAGCATTCACTGCAAGATGATGAAGTATGTTGTCTCTCTCTCGGTCTCTCCCCAACCCAGCCCACGCCGCCCCCCACCCCAACAATAGACACATGCATCATTGATACATATTGAACTCAAATTTTGATCTCAAACTAAGTTTCATTATGAACTGCCCATAATAACAATGCTGCTGGACATTGTTTGCAAATTATGTGTTAAGAGTTGTTAAAGGATCATCTACTTTTGTGAAGATTAGCTTATTGTATATCATTACAGAAAATAGTTTTATTTTTTGGGTTTTGTGGTAGGGACAATAACTTGGAAAGCTAACATTTGTGCAATAAATTTAATAACTGTGTTCCAAACATATTTCTTTTGGGTAGATAGAATGGATTTTTCTGGGAAATTTCATTCATGTGAAGCATCAGTTAGCTCTAGGGTATTTTAAAAAAAAGAACTTGAAACCTGTTTGATCCCTTGATACTGATGAAAACATGTGTCGTATTGTGCAGAAAAAACCTCACGATTGATAAAATCCATGATATACATGGGCTACGTCTGATTGTTGAGAGTGAGGAAGACTGTTATAAAGCATTGGAAGTCGTTCATGAGCTATGGTCTGTAGTACCTGGAAAGTTCAAGGACTACATATCTCATCCCAAGTACAATGGGTAGGTTGCTTTTCACTGTTCCATCGATATTTCACCAAAAAAAATAATGATCAGATTACCTTTGTGCACCTTCTTGGTGTTATGATAGAGGAGAAAATGCAGCAAGCATCCATATATACTTAGATGCTTGTTGCTGTTGATATCTTCAGGAGTCTGAAAGCTTCTAACCAAAATAAAGGTGTGCATATGATTTGGGGACAGCATAGGACGTTTTTCCTGTTTTCCATCTTTATCAGGATGAAATAGACTGTAACTCACAAGATATCTTGTGTTCTATTGGTATCTATTGTGTGTGAACTCTGGTGAAGTCTTTACTCAGTTTCATCTTGTTATAGAAGAGAATAATATGTAAACTCATTACTTTGTTTTAGCAGATCTTGGATCTTTTGTCTATGGAGGATTCTTATCTTGTTTTAATATGTAGGTATCGATCCATTCACACGGTTGTGATGGGTGAAGGGATGGTTCCCTTGGAAGTCCAAATCCGCTCTAGAGAGATGCACTTGCAAGCTGAATTTGGGTTTGCTGCCCACTGGAGGTATAAGGAGGGTGACTGCAAGCACTCAACCTTTGTTATCCAGATGGTTGAGTGGGCCCGCTGGGTCATCAGTTGGCAGTGTGAGGCAATGAGCAAAGGCCAGTCATCCCTCAGCTATGGTAGCAGCTCTATGAAGTTGCCATGCTCATTTCCTTCTCACTCTAAGGACTGTCCCTTCTCATATGGGGCCTGCTGCGATCAGGATGGGCCTGTGTTTGTCATCATCATAGATAACAACAAGGTTTGTTAATTTAATCTAGTGCTTCTTTGCCATGTGGGTTTTTAGACTGGGCTTCTTTAAAAGATTCTGATTCCTGTGTGATCTCTAAATGGTTTCATCTGTGAAGACCACCATGATGAATAATGCTCCTCCTCCTGTTATGTTTTGCAAAGTTTTGTTCCTTAATTGTGAATTCATCAATCTGAAGCCCCCGGATCTCCTTGGCAGATGTCTGTACAGGAATTGCCAGCAAACTCAACAGTGATGGACTTGTTGGAGATAACAGGGCTGGGAAGCACCAGATGGTCTTCATACAGCTTCCCCCGGAAGGAGGAGCTGAGGCCAACCCTGAACCGAGAACCAATAAGTGATCCTACTTGCAAGCTCAAGATGGGGGATATCATTGAGCTCACCCCAGCCCTGCTGAAGAAGTCCCTGACCGAGTATCGGGAAGAGATTCAACGCATGTACAACCGTGGGCTAGCTGTGGCAGCCTCAAGAGGTTAGCACTGCCAGTGGATGGAGGAGCTGACGGATCCTATGTGATTGTCTTTCTGGGGAAAATGGGAACAAAAAAGAAATATATGGTACATTGATTTGGTGACAAAACAATCAGTTCATGTTATTGCTTTATGTTGTATATAGACAGTAGCAACGATTAGATATTTGCTTCCGTTGATCAAGAAATGGATGAAATTGTGAAATGTTAATACTAGCTAATGTTTCTATTTTAAGTTTCAGTTTCCGTAGTGTCTGGATTTTCTGGGCAAGCACCTTTTCCTCCCGAGGTTCGGTCCTGTCCTGGATCAGTTAATTAGCACAATTGTGATAGATGATGCAACTGCGTCCAGAATGAGGGTCTCAAGAATTATTAGGACAAATCATCAATAACCGATCATCCTCTCGCTAGCAAGTGCGAAACGGGCATATGGAAAGATTGACGCACCAACGAACTACTGGTAGTCTATACTATTTGGAAAAATTAGCTTGAGACTGCCTATGATAGGTTGAGCAAGAAGCCATTCTACGCAGTAGAAAGCCTCTCTAATCTAATACCTATTAATTTCCACAGCAATTCTTGAACAGAATGTTGCCAAGAGAGCAGTATCACCAACATGATCAGAATCCCACCAAGCCCCCAAGATGAACTCCCACTTCTGAGCACCCAGGAAGGGTCCGAGCACGGGAGTAACAAGCTTGTCCTCATCGAAGAATGAGAGGACGACGGTGAGGAAGAGGCTGTCCAGATGGCGACTATATATGAGCCCTGCCAGGATCACTGGAAGAACAAGGCCCGGACTCCATGCTATATCCGGAGGCCAAACATCCTTATTGCCCCTTGTGTAAAGCGGGGAGAGCGCGGCCGCCAAGACTAGAGCCAACACCATGGCCATTGGCCTTTGAGAGGATGAGCTTTGGGTGGTCGGTGGGCTGTATATGCGGTTGGCCATGTGCTGCTGGTGTTGGGCTCCAGCTATGACATGGAGGGCTTAACTTGAAGGGAGGGAACTAAAGGCTAATTGAGTGACTATTTATACTGTCAAAGAGGAGAGAGCTGAAGTCTAAACCTTTTCCTTTTAAAACAAAAGACAAAAAAAAACAAAACAAAAATCGACAATAGATTCACTTCCTACAACATTACAACACAGAGAAGAACAGGATTGATGGGATCAATACTGCCCCGTTAAATACCGGTTGATGAGACATTCTTAGGTGGAATTGAGATTAAAACATCATTTATGAGCTTAGCCAATGGGTACACGACACATTTGGTCTCGACTCACCTAAAATTCTCTCAAGTGTAGAGTACTCTTGCCTCCTCTCTACTACCTCCAGTGTGAAGGAATCTAGGTGGAAAGAAGGAAAAGCTTTCAATCGGGAAGGTGAAAGTGAAGAGGAGCCGCCGACCATAAAGTTGAAAAGGGAGAAAAGTTGGAATCTTTAACCTAAAGCTATAGGATGTGGGGCACATGGGAATGTTAAAAGGGGCGACTGAAAAGATTACATTGATTGGAAATATTTGTAAGTAAAGAATCAATACAATGATCTCCATTTCTTACCCTTTCCAGCTTCAGCTCGTGTTGCTCTCTCACTGGGGATCTTAATTTACTAGTTGTTACAGATGACATGGAGCATCGGAATCCCCATATTCTTTAGGAAGAAAACAAGCAGGTACGGCAAGGTTTTGGCACATAGATTGGTTAGGAAAACGACCGGGAACTTTTTGAATTTAAATTCCTGGTACTACTGTGATGACGGTGGCTTCCTGATATCAACTGATGAATTGGATTGACCGAGCTGGTCTTGCAGGTCCCGGCCTCGTAACTGGGATTAACTAAGACATGGGATTGCTGGAGAGGGGAGCAGTGGGAAAAACAATCCAAAGTAGAGATGTTGCATTGAGAAATCCAAGAGGTTCACCCTCTGAACATGTTCATGGAAAGTGTTGTAAACTTTGGTTGACTGGCCCAATTTGAAAAACAAGAAGCATCGGAGCTTTTAAATGTCGGGAGGTGTGTACAAGAAAGAGATGAATCAACGGTCGAGAAGAAGATTCCCTTCTCGTCTTCCAACCTTAAGTTTCAATTCTCTTTCACGAAATTCCTTGCATTCTTCTTCCTAACACCCTGCAGCATGCGAACGATTCACTAATGATTATTCTATTGAATCACTGTTTCTGTAATAATAAACACCAGATCACGTGAAGCCCATATCGATTTTCGCTAGGAAAAAAATTATTCAATCGTCTTAGCGTTCTGGAGAATTCTGTGTTTGGTGATACTCCACGTAACTAGCTACTTATTGTACATGTTGCATACCTATTTCTTACACAACCGAAAGGCATACTGTTCACTCTCGTGGAGAGGTTTCTTAGAGTCGTGAATAGCAGTATTGGGCGCACAAAGGAGCAGAGGATCGAGCAGCTGAGGAAAATCTGGAGGGATCAGATGGAGCTTCTTCTTCCCAAGAATCCAAAAGATATGCAGGTCCTGGTCGCTTTTCACTTTATTCGATCTGCCGAACTGGGTCTGCTAATATCAACTCCTGTCCTGACCCAGGTCATGGCTTAGCACTAGAAACTTGGAGCTGTCACAAAATCTGCAATGGGTGGATTTTGGTTGAGGTTATTTTCGTGGTTTTCTCGGGCACAGACTGTTTGGGGTGATCAGGACAAGGTCTTCTCAACAAACTTTGCCCGTCATCTACAAAAAGTAAGTGCTTATGCTTGTCCTTGAACCATTTTTCTTTTTGCATGTGATTCTTTGATACGTACAGATTTAAGACACAGAAGTCGAGGCCCATGATCATCAAGGACAGGTCATGCCACGAATGCTAAGTCCCTTGCAACCCCAAACGACTTGACAAAATCCTTCATCTTGGTTGTGTAATTGGGACTGGATAGTCTCATGCAGCCTCGAGAAGACAGTGATTTTATGGATGAAGCCACAACAATGAGAAATAAAAGTAAAATTTCTTTTGCTAAACTGTAAGCTTGTTCTGTTTATATACATAATAAAATCAGCGAAAAAGGATTTGCTTGACCTGGATGGAGCCTGAAGAAATAATGGTCTCTGGAATACTCTACTGTAGATTGGTCTTCCAACAGCGGGCCAACATCAACAGTTGCAATCTGTGGGATCGGACAATGTTCAGCAAGCATTTACTGAATTAGTCAGAAGACTGATAACTGCAAATTCCACTAATGACGAACTCTGGGCTCACCGTTAGAGAATGATTGGAAGAGAGTCTTACGAGCACAGGAAAAAGCTGTACTAGAATCAACTTGGCATCCCCTATTTCCCTTTTTTTTGGCCTGATTCTCTACCTCTATTTCACTCCAGTGACTTCACCAGAAAATCCTTGCAGCTTCAAGAGTCGTGGTTCTAGTTCTCGCTGAAATCATCAACCCTATGTTAAAAGAACTTTGTAATGAAACCGTTAAACATCTGTTCACTGCAGACGTATACAAGCATCTGATGTTAGTAAGTTACATTTCTCCATCATCCCATCCATAACATTCAATCTAAACAAGCTAAACAGCAGGGTCAAATTTGACGGTTTTAAATAGGCAAACTTTCATTTCTACTCTCTGTATTTAGTATCTGCTGAAATATATTTTAGTTCATTTGGCACAGTCTACTCTTCCGGGCAACTGCTGTAATCTATATAAAGTTGGAACAAAAATCATATGTCAATTTCTTGTAACAAGTTTCCATTGAGAATTGCATCCCTGATTGATTGCAACTTCCCATCCACTTCCTTCATGTCCATCCTCTCCCTGGGCAATTCCTTCGAGCACAAGACTCCAATCTTTAACACAATAACCAGGGCATCTTCTATTTTGCTTCTAGATCTCCAGCGAGAACCTTCCCTGGTGCTGTCCCGATTCTCCAGCACTTCCTCAAAGAGACTCGGGTCCACCACCTCGTGCACTCGGTCGGGAACTGCCCTCTGTACAAAGCTGTGGAGGTTCAGGTCTTCCATGAACATCTCGTCTGTTGGTCTCTTCCCAGTGAACATCTCAAGCAACAGTATGCCAAAGCTGTACACATCTCCTCGTGTTGAGACCTCACCAGTGAGTCCATATTCTGCATATGAAAGTTGGGACATTTAATATAATTAGCATAGATTTTATTAGCTTTCTGGTTTCCATCAACACAAGAGCTCAGACTCGCAATTTCTTCAAATCAATCAATAGAAAAGTACAAACATGATCAGCAAATTAACAATCTACTATGAAACAACTATAAAGATAAATCACTTACCAGGAGCTACATATCCGATTGTTCCCTTGAAGGCATTAGTGCTCAAGCTTGACTGAATCACCTGCATGTTCCTATCATAGAGGAGCTTCGCCAAACCAAAGTCCCCAACTCGAGCCACCAGTTCCATATCAAGAAGAATATTGCTTGGCTTAAGATCACAGTGAACCACTGGAGAATGTGCATGGTTGTGAAGATAATCCAACGCATGAGCTACTTCAACTGCAATACGAAGCCTCTCCCGAAAACTCAGACTTCTACTGCCGCTTCCATGGAGCCACTTGTCCAGGCTACCATTGGGCATGAACTCAAACACCAGTGCCTTGAACTCATTCCCAGCATGATCAATGCTTGAGCAAGAAGTGATAATCTTGATAAGATTCCTATGACGAATGTTCCTCAAAGATTCGCATTCAGCTACAAAGCTCATTGTGGCCCCCTTCTTCTGAAGATCAAGAACCTTCACTGCGACAAGGGATTCTCCATGGCCCAGACAGCCTTTATACACAGAGCCGTAGCTACCGGTGCCTATGAGATTAGCCGAGGAGAACCCATCTGTTATTTGGGATAGTTCTGAATATGTAATCTTCTGGAACGAATTGTCCAAAGAAGGGCTCTCTACTATCTTTTCCTTTGCCTTTTTTCTCTTAGCTATTACAATGAGAGAGAAAGCTAGGAAGACTAAGCAAGCAACACAAATTGCAATGATAATTATACTGAAATGAATGCGTTGCCATAGTTTCTTTGAATTGTTCACCAATGGGCAATGCTGTAAGCCCATTCCTGGAATCCCTCCACAAAGCTTGTCATTCCCAGAAACTGAAACCTCACTCAAGTTTCTGAAGATCCCATCACTGGGAACTTCACCCTCAAGATTATTGAACGAGAGGTTTAACACTCTCAAGAAGCGCAGAGAGCCAAGAAAGTCAGGAATTCTTCCCGTGAAGTTGTTGCGCGAGAGATCAAGTTCTTGAATGACCTTGACGTACTTCAGGGAGGAAGGAATAGACCCCTGGAAGAAATTCCCTTGTAGATACAAGACCTCCAGGCTATTGCAACTCTGAATTGAGCTTGGTATTTCACCAGAAAAGTCATTGTCTGACAGGTCTAGGAGTCTTAAATTTCTGAGATTCCTCATTTCACTGGGGATTGGACCTGTTAATTTGTTCATAGACAAGTCCAGCCAGTCAGACAATGAAGAAAGACCTATGACCTGTTTGGGGATGGACCCAGAAAGGCTGTTCTGTGATAGGCCAAGCCTTTGCAACCGCAAACAATTCCCTAAGCTTGAAGGTATGCTCTCATAAAGATCATTATTGTCAAGCCCAAGCTCTACTAGGGAGCTCAAATTGCCAAGGGTGTCAGGAATTTTCCCAGAGAACCTGTTCCCGAAGATTGACAAGACTTGCAGATTTTTCAGGTAGCCAATTGAATTGGGAATGCTCCCCGTGAACAAATTCTCCTCCATCCCAATTATCAAAAGATTTTCAAGCTGGTTGATTTGGCTCGGGATCTGGCCTGATATCCTATTTGCTCCCATGAGGAGATAATTTAGCTGGGTTGAGAGGTTAGCTATTATATGATCAGGCAAAACACCGCTAAGACTGTTGTTATTGAAGGCGAGAACCTCTAGACTTGTACAGTTTGCTAGTGAAGACAGAAAATCGAGATCATTTCCCTTTCTGGTTCCCAGATTATTCATCCCCAGATTTAACTCCACAAGGCTCTTCAAGTTACCCAAATTTGTGGGTATTGAACCAGTCAGATTATTCTGACTCAAGAACAGCCCCTCAAGCTTTGTAGCGTTGGCTATAGATACAGGGATTCTACCAGTGAACTGGTTTCCATCCAGGAGAAGTTTCTGAACATTCGGGAGAGAGAACCCTATTTCCTGTGGGATTTCACCAATTAGTTGGTTCTGGGTGACGCCAAAGTAGACCATGGAGGACATATTGAAGAGCTGCAGAGGGATTGGGCCTGTAAGGAACCGGTTTGCTGATACTTGAAACATGGTGAGGTTTTTGAGGTTTCCAAGCTCACTAGGTATGCCCCCACTAAGGGAGTTCTCTGACAGGGATAGCTTTGTCAGAGACGTCAGGTTCGAGATCGTTCCGGGGATTGGGCCAGTCAGGTTATTCACAGCTAGGCCGAGTCCCCTTAGCCTCGAGAGCCTTCCGATCTCTTCCGGGATTGTCCCTTTGAGGTTGTTGACTACCAAGTCGAGGATCACGAGTTTAGAGCAGTTGCCAATCTCAATCGGGATATTCCCCTGTTATCAACGAGCTTAGAAAATAAGTATGCTTTGACAAGGAAACCTGTATTTTCTGTGGACCAAATGAACCTCGGATAAAGTGGGGCAAGTGAACCGCACCTGCAGGAGGTTCAGGGTTAACCCCAATGATTGGAGTCGATACAACCTTCCAATTTCGCGCGGCATTTCACCATGGAAGAAGTTCCTTCGAAGATTGATGCTCCTAAGGAAGGTTAAGTTCCCAATGTGAGGTGAGACAGTCCCTGTCTGCACAAACCAGGAGAGAACAGAACCAAACTTGGAATCACTATGGGATTAAAACAATCAAATCACATCGCAAGAAACTGTAGGGTGTAGTATGTAAATGGCCATAACCCAATGTCTTTTAAGCAAACTTCCCGTCATCTCTCATATCCATGAACGATTTGAATTAATTCTTAATTCATTCTCCAGAACCTTAATCTGTGGGCTATTGTCAGCACATCCAAACCAACACTTCACTGTAGAGAATCCAGGCAAACACAGCCATACCTATTGTAAAGCTCAGCTCAGAGTTGGAGGAAGACGGATTATTTATTTACCAAGTTTTGGGCTTCCAGGTCAATAGCAATAACCCTCCCATGGCGGCGGCTGCAGAGAACGCCAACCCAGTTGCAGAAATGAGAAGAATCATTCCACTGGCTTAGTGTCCCGAATGGGTCCTGTGATACGTGGCTCTTGAGACTCAGCAGAGCTTCCCTGTCAGAGTCGGCACTGAGTTGAGTGGCTGATTGGGAGCTGAAGAGGAAACATAGAGCTAAACACAGAGCAAGCCAAAGGTGGAAGATGAGAGGGCGAGGAATAGTGTTGACAAAGCTTGTTGGGGCCATCTGTGTACGCACAATATCAGTTTGAGACTTGTCCCGTTATGCCCATTATGTGCTGTTTATATACCGCCCCTTCTTTATGGAACTGTTCGCCTATGGGCCCTTAATTCTTCCAAACGTTTAAATCCATAGTTTTGAGTATGTAAACTGGTTTTGTAAGTGTGAAGTGATCATCAGAGTCAAGACTGACTTCAAGTCACCTGAATTCCGTTAATGTATACATAGATTGTATTCAGATATCATTTTCCAAAGGCCAGCTTACAGAGCTTTGGAATTGAGAAAGATGCCTTAACCATAACCATTAAATATTGGACATGTTAAGTAATAAAAAGGTCCTATAAACATTAGTGAACATATGCCACTGGGAATGAATGTTGCCCTGTAGAGATAGTGGAAGACATTCAGTCAATAATGTGAAAGGCCCGTGAAAGTCTACGCTCGATAAAGCCCTATCCAAGGGGATCGCTAGGTTTGGCAAGACATGGCGTGATGGGGCAGAGTTTGATATGACATAGCCCGCAATAGAAATTGTCTTGGCATGCAAGAAAAGAGGGTCCCATAGCTTCACTAATCCTCCATTTGATTACTTACTTCCCGGGTCAGCGGTCAACAGATGGACCTCACTACCGATCCACCCACTCTTGCCATGAGCGTAGTGTATGGCACATGGTCGAGACTTCATTGGTTGACGTAACCGGATCCTTACTTATTTGAAGTGAAAATACGGCCGTCCTGACATAATACGGTTTGGTGTAGTCGTTATTGTGCACACTGGGGTGCTACGGCAACTGAAGAGGTTGTCACCGAGTATACCTAGCCATCCGTAAGTGGGAGAAAATGAAATGCACCAAGGCTGTGGAAGAGGAATATTCTGCTTTCCCACCCAAAGGATGCAACTTGGATTTCAAAGTCAATAAGTATATGATTTCATTAGAGCGGAGCATTAGACGCAGTTTGTGGTGGGGTGCGGCATTTTAACCACTGTTCTTGGAGTTTTGCTCCGTTTCATCTGCTTGACTCGACCATTATTATGCTGGCAATTGTGAATTGCCGTGTTCGGTGGGGGTGTGAATCCGACTTTCGGCAAAGAAATATATCAGCATTTGCCGAGGCTTCCATCTCGAAGAAGAAGGATCTTGCAGTTCTATTCACTCTTTGTGAATGTGAAGTTTGGTCTGCGAGCAACGATGGAATGTTCACCTCCGTAGAATTATTGCCCACTAATCCCTAAATAAAGGTGTCTGTTTTAAACCTGGTAAAAACCGATTGATCGAGATGATCGGATACTTCTTTTCTTCATAAGATTACTGACTTGAGTCTCGTAAACAGAAAAAAAATTCGTAACTGAGAAAGATTTGATCCATTATTAACATATGAATCCAATTTAAACATATGAATGGGTCAACGCTCTCTCTGCCTTTTCTTATTAATCACTTAAAAAAAAGTTGATTGTCAATTGGACGCGTGGGATTTGTACGACGGCACTATTGAAAATTTTACCTTTTCAAAACGGGCTCTCAGTTTCTATGCCTTTTCACAGAAGTCCTTGAAGAAGTAAGAACTTCACACAGGGCTCCAGTACCAGCGGACAACTGAGTTTCACTATACCGTGTAATTAACGATTACAAATTTACAACTTTGCGTATTGGACATATATCAGAGTTTAGTCGGTCTACTATCGTAATTTTTTCCTTTTCACCTCTGTCAAGTCATATTGATTTGCTACAGCTCACTCTAAATCTGATCGACAGCTAGATAAACCCATTAGTGCCAAGGTGGAATATATATTCTCATTGACTTTGTGGCCCATCCATTGACCCATCACCACCCCCCTCGTTGTCAGATCCGAGGGGAGCACATTCAGAGAGAGCCGACGTGTTCCACCTGCGTCATCCATGACCTAGATCAAGGTACGTGCAAGCGATCGATTTTCATCGGAGAATAGGCTGAAAGATGAACGCAAATTCCACAGCTATTGCTAGATAGCGATAAGCGTTCCTCGGTGCCTTCTTCTTCCATTGTTATCTTTAATGTAATTAGTCTTTTGATCTCCGATTGGGGTCGATCGATTACAAGCAAAAACCAAGTTTGCTTGCCGTTGCTAGTAATGTCCGACCTTGACTTGATAGCTATTGAACAATTTGTAGGTTAGGTAACTAGAACGTACCGCCTCCTCTTTCATAATATTGTATATTCACCACCGTAAGGTATGTAACAGGTCCGACGACCAAGACTTATGACGATATGGACTCGATGTGAAGTTTCTGGGTAACTACCATTTTCAGGCCACTAGCTGTGTGCACTTAGAAACTCTGCACGTGCCTATCCAAAAACATAGACAAGCTCTGCAAGTTTCGACTGTGTTTTCATTGGTTCGACAAGAAAGTATGACCCTATAGGGGTTGGTTATGGTTAACAGAGTGGATGTGGTTGCTATCTGATGTTCGAGTAACGAGCTTGGCTCATCTCCACGGTGCATGCTCAAGATTACTTACGAGCTCCTTTTCCTCTTTAAGAAAATCTACCTGACGGGGATTTTGTTTTAACCTGTAGAGACTGAGGAAAAGTGTTGTGAAGACGAGACACCGCCGAACTACAACAATGTCCAGCAGCCTCTACTTCCAACCAGAAAACACATTTTGAGCTTCAAGGATCATAACTTTAACCCCATTCAGCCAATTGCGCCACGGCTTAATGTTATGTAAGTGGCTAAGTTCGACTCATCTCCTCGGTGTATGCCCAAGATTACTTATGAGAGCTCCTTCTCCTTTTCTAGTAAATCTACCCGACGGGGATTTTGGTGTTCACCTGTGCAGACTGACAAAAAGTGTTGTGAAGACGTGACAAAGCCAAACTACAATGATGCCCAGCCCCTACTTCCAACCAGAAAACTCTTTCAGCATTAAGGATCATAACTTTAATCCTCGGATATGTTCAGCAGATTGCACCATGACTTAATGTTATATAGATGGCTAAGTTTGGAACATTGCATTTTTTCTGGGTAGGACGATGAAAAAATAATCAATCCAAGTTTGGGAAGACCGATGAACAAAATAAAATGAAATTTTGCAATGTTGATTATGCCAAACTTCCATTTCCACTCTATCTCCTGGGCAACTGTTGCGATCCTATCTGTTACAGTCTAATCAATACATTAAACTTCTATTCCAGGTAGCAGCTGCAACTTACGATGTTAATTAGAATGACAACTACATGTATTATGTTGGCCCCAAGAATCATAAACTGACCGACTGCAACTCCTGAACAACTTCATGTCCATCCTCTCCCCAGGAAAGTCGTTAGAGCAAAGAACTCCGATCTTGAACACCATAATCAGGGCCCCTCTAATTTTGCTTCCAGAGCTCTGGTGATCACTTTATTCTCGTGCTCTTCCTTGAGGAGAATTGGGTCTGTCACCTTGGCCATGTGGTCAGGTATCATTCTCTCTACGTAGCTGTGGAGGCTTAGGTCTTCCATGAACCTCTCATCTGTTGGTCTCTTCCCAGTGAATATCTCAAGCAGTAGTATTCCAAAGTTGTACACATCTCTCCATGCTGAGATCTTGCCAGTAGGGCCATATTCGGCATTAGAGAGATTTGGCGCATTTTACATAATCATTTTTAGTTATATAACTTTCTATTTTTCTATTAAAAGTTTACGGGACTAATAAGAAATCTCGCATCAATGTAGTAGAATGTAATCATGACCAGGAGATTAATATTCTGCTGTGAAATCTTAGTGGAGAGTTGAGTCACTTTCCTGGAGCCACATATCCAATTGATCCCTTGAAGGCATTTGTGCTGAAGCTTGATTGTATCCTCTCCATGTTTCTATCATAGAGGAGCTTTGCCAAACCAAAGTCCCCCACAAGGGCAACCATTTCCTCATCAAGGAGAACATTGCCCATTGGAGTGCTATGCCGTTGCCCCCTGCCTTCTACTTATATTGAGCAGATTGCTCAACAAAAAACATAGTCTTCCCATCATTCTCCTTCTCTGTTTTTTCAGCATAGTTTTACTGTCGGTGTTCTTCCATCCATCAGTTCACCTCCAAGCTCAAGGTCCGGTGTTATCCTCGGCTCGTGTCGTCGTTTTATCCTATGAGACAATCAACCACGTCATCTCAGCACACCTAGGAGGAGTCGAATTTGTCTTAAGGATAAATGAGACTATCATCAGTTCATGAACTCAATTAATTCATACATAAGATGTGTTGAGGATATCATTTTATGAATCGAAGACTTACAGTTTTGGCTTTTAGCAAGTTCTCTTAACCACGAATGTTATACAAATAGATATGTCAACATCTGCAGAGACGGAGGAAACTTCAAAGAAGGAACTCTCAATTCTACTCCTCGACTTCTTTTTTCTTTAATAGATATCTTGTAGGATCTTCGACAGGTGCCAGTTGATTACATGAAAATTTATATTGAGTAGCTCTTATTGCTATTCACATTCGACCTTGACATGGTAAGAATCAAACCAACTGCCGATGGTGCCCTGTCCCCTTACACAAGGTAGCCAGTCCAATGACCAAGACTTTGAAGGAAGAACTCGATTTGACTGAAACCCTTTTCCAAATGTTAGATTCTAAAGATTGATAGAGTGATTAAATCGTAAGATTCGAGCTTCCTAATCCGTCCTGGGAGGGAGATGAGAAAGGTGTCTGAGGAACCAAAAAAATGACCTTGCACCTGGACGGGAATCAGTTTAAAGATAAGAGAGAAAAGAGCTTGGGTCTAACCCGATCCAAGGCCAGCAGCAACCTCTGCCTATGTGCGGGACATATGAAGTCCTCTTAGATGCTAGCTCAGTAAGAATTCCAACATTTGTAGTCCACTAATTGCACGAGTAGCAAGTACTAGTCATGCTATCTTCATCGACCGGATAGGGAGAAGTATGATCTTATTGATTGGTTAAGGTCAAAGAGAGATTTCTGTAATGTCTGTGACTCTGATTGTGATGTGAGACGTCTATGGGTCCGGGAAGGATATATTTCTCATTGTCAAAATGTGAAAATAGCTAGAAAGCGTGAGTGTGTGCATCGCATGCATATCTTTAGTACGGTATGATCAATTTCGCAACCTTCCAATTCGTTCCAATCATTGGTGAAGTGAAACGCACACGTATTCAATATTGATTGGAACCAGTGACCGTGAGCTCATTCGAATCATTGAGGAGTCCCACTATTGATTGCTATAAATACCCACATATCATAGGCTCCCTTCCCCTCGTATCCAACAAAAATACCAAAAATACATCCTAGAAGAAAAGGAAAGAGATCAGGGGAAGAAGACATGGCCCCGATGAACGGCATTCGCTCTCTGATGATCTTACTCATCATCGGTGCCGCATTCTCGGCCCTCAATTCGGTGATTGCAGAACTCGACTGGAGGACATGCGGAAACAGTCTACCCAAAGCATGTGGGAGTCGCCATTGGTCAAAGGGTGACTCTGAAGAAAGGGCCTCTGGAACCACTGACCGATGACTGCTGAGTTGCCCTCGTAAAGATCGGGAAGGACTGCCACGATGCGTTCACTCGGGTACGAGACAGTCTATACAAGTAATCACTTTCCTCACAGAGCAAATTAAATCTCTACAAGATAACGGTTGTCTGTCTTTTTTCTATGCAGGAACACATTCGGAACCACAAGTATCTGGTGATTAAGAAGAGCGAGCAAGTCTGGAATGAATGTGCCGAAGTCGTGAAGTTCCTCTTCCCTCCCACTGAGGCTCCTACCTCGTCCGCCTGATCATTCATATCTACTGACCGTATGATCTCTACATGGTGTTGCAGAGTCTTTTCTATGAAGTAAAATTATTCTAGTTTTCAATAGCCATACTTGGCCTGCAATTCAAATTATCCAAATGATCGTTAACCTTGTAGCCCTTGGGAACTATAACTGGTTTCGATAGCCATACACATCGCATCTGAACACCGATATGATTTACAGTCGATTAGACCACATAAACAGAAAGAGAACGAAGTGCTCCAGTTGATAGATAAGAGTGATTTCTTTTCTCCTTGTTAAATTCCTTATGAATTCACAAGAGATCAAACTCGTTTATACTAAAAAGATTAAGTTTATAGGTGGCGGTACTCGATATTCTTATAAGCTCACAACGTTTTCTTCATTTAATCGATATGAAATTATATATCTCAACAAGAAAGTTTGGTACTATCACCTATCAACTTGAAATTTTAAGTGAAAACGGGTCCGATCCCTTATGAGCTCACAACGAATTTAACATAATATTAGAGCTAATGGGCTCGCACCTCACTCGACTCGAGTCTAGAAGCCTAACTCGTGGTCAGTTGATATAAGCCCAAGGAAGAAAATTGCTGGACTCATGGCCAGTTGTCCCCCTCGTCCGAGACCGGAAGCATAATACACGGCACGTAGATAATTGTTGAGGGCGGGTGTTTAATGGAATGTGACAAAGTGAACCACATTATTACGTGAGGGCGGGTGTTAAAATATACAATCTCATATCGATTAAATAAAGAAAAAGTTGTGGACTTATAAAATAGTCGAATACTTTCACGTATTAATTTAAACTTTTAAATAAAAACGAGTTCGATCCCTTATGAGCTCATAATGAATTTAACACTCCTTTCCATAACTTTCAACACTGTGATAGTTCCATTCCATCTTCTCCGGCTAACTCCTGGACAGTAAATGAGGAAGGAGAAAAGGTGGTGAGAATTCGACTGTTCTCTTTGGATATTGATAATTAGTTATTAGAATACGACATCTCATGGATGTTTTTGCATTGCGGTGAAAATCGTTTTCCTTGCTCATAGACTGCCTCAACGGGCTGCTGCTAGCTCCGGACAGGTATTCCTCGACGTCTTTCTCTTCGGCTGTCTTAAACATAATTAGTCTTATGAGCTGCCAGTCCAATACAAGCAAAAACTGAGTTCGATTACTAGGGAATCAGCCAGTCAGGTTATTTGCCACTACACCCAGCGCCCACAACGAGAGCCGCCCATTCTCTTTGGATTGGTCCCTTCAAGGATGTTGCCTACCAAGTTGAGGATCATAAGTCTAAAACAGTCAAAAGAGTTCAATAGGGATATTTCCCTCTTGCCAAAGAGCTGTTTTGGCTCATTGTTGAGTTGTCGAGTGGGAGATGGAGGGGAAACAGAGAGCTTATAGGCAAGCGTGGAAGACGGAGCAAGGGATTGTGTTGCCGAATCCTGTTGGATTCATCAGTACACACTCCTGTTTGGACATGACCATCCTATTATGTCTGTGTTTATGCACTGCTGTATGGTTCAGTAATCAATCTTTCTAAAAGTTCAAATTGTCATATGAAGTATCTGCTTTAAGCAAGTAAGGCGGGTTCCAGACATGCAATGCAATGCTCAGAATCAACAAACTGAAGCCGGCAGAATTGGTATATAAATAATAAGACTGTGGTCCATGGGCCGTTAAATTAAACGGTCTTTCAGAAGTTTGAATCGACAGGAATTCTTCATGCATCGCAAAACTGTGAATCAGTGATTTGAAACAGATGGGTTAAATAAACAAGAATACCAGCCCATGAATGAACTCAATTAGTTCATTTATAAGTTGTGTTCAAGGCATCATTTTCTGAATCGGAGTCCTACGGTTTTGGCTTTTAGGAAGTTGTCTTAACCATGAACATTATACAAATGGATATGTCAACTTCTGCAGAGACTTTGGAAACTTCAGAGAAGGATCTCCCAATTCTACACCTCAACTTCTTTCTTTCTTGAACTGAAATCTTGTGAAATCTTCAATAGACACCGCTTGATTACATGAAAATTGTATACTGATGATCAATTTCGTGTATGTTGGGTACAGTATGATCAATTTCGCAACCTTCCAATTATTAAGAGAGTCAGATTTCCAACTATTACGTTAAATAATTAAATTGATGATGAGGTGTAACGAATGTGTTCATTGATTGGAACCTGTGACCATCAATTCGTTTCAATCATTGATGAGTCCCAATATTGGTTGCTATAAATACCCACATATCATAGGTTCCCTTCATCTCATATCCAACAATAATACCATAATATATCCTAGAAGAAAAGGAAAGAGATCAGGGAAGAAGACATGGCCTCGATGAACGGTGTTCACTCTCTGATGATCTTGCTCATCATCGGTGCTACATTCTCGGCTCTCAATCCAGTGATTGCGGAAACCGACTGGATGACATGTGGAAACAGCCTACCTAAAGCATGTGGAGAGGCCATAGGTCAAAGGGTGAACTTGAAGAAAGGGCCTCTAGACCCGTTATCAGATGACTGCTGTGTTGCACTCGTAAAGATTGGGAAGGACTGCCACGATGCGTTCACTCGGGTATGAGAATGTCAATACATCTAATCACCTTTTTTAAGCAAGCTGGACTTGCAATTGCACATAAAGCAATTATGCAATTCCATTACTCCCCTTTTTCTTAGCAAAGCAAACTAAATCCCTATGAAAATTGCTGTCTCTCTTTTTCTATGCAGGAACATATTCGGGACCACAAGTATCAGGGACGCACCTATCTGGAGATTAAGAAGAGTGAGCAAGTCTGGAATGACTGCGTCGAAGTCGTGACGTACCTCTTCCCTCCCACTGAAGCTCCTAACTCTTCCTAAAATCACTTCTTCTGATTATGTGATTGAGTCATGATCAATAAAACTTCCTTCGAAGGAAGTAAAAGATACATCATGCTGCAACAGTCCTTTGGAAAATAAAATTACTCTTTTTACTTTTCAATAGCCATACACAGATCGCAGTTTAGTTATTCAAATAATCCTCAACTTAGTAGCCCCCTGAGAGGGATAACTGCTTCTTGGACAAACGAATCCAAATCCAATCGAAAGGGACATGAATTCGACGGCAGAGTTGCTTTTCCACAGAGTTCAACGGTTTCGCTGATTTTTCTGTGTCATGGAAATGAACATATGGGAAACTATGTTAAGTCAAAAACAGATAAATTACATAGTTATTTTGTGGCGCTCCAAAGCCCTTTCATATGAACCGATTTTGTTCTGTGCAGAGTAATCTATACCTATTGCCTTTGTACTAATATGATTTGTCGTCCATTGGACCATGGAGACATAAAAGAGAAAGAAATCGAAATAAGGACCATGAGATTTGAATCGTGAGACCCTGCTTGGTGCATTGAAAATTGTCTGGAATTGGAGAGAATCAACAAATCCTTTTTTCAGCAAAGGATGATTCTCTTTGATGATGAGAAATTTATTCTTTCCGGGTCCCTTGGACATCTCATATGCTCTTCAGGAATCCTTCAATATCATAGCAGTGATTGTGATCTTGAACTAAAGACATCGGCTGCACTGTCACCCTTTTAAGCTGTTATAAATGCCATTTGTAACTGATAAATGATTCTCTGGACTCACTTCCCATATGAAAGTCCGTACTTTGGCAGTTGCTAGCACTCTCATCCTCCCTACAATGAGAAGGGCCGTCAAAATTTTCCTGGAGAATCCAGAGAAATGGCTGCATACGTGCTGATCCTACTCAGCGCCGCTTTTTAGTGATCATCCTAACAACCTTTGCATCCAGAAGGAAGTGCAAAAGGGAAAACTCAGTATCCTTCCTCTAGTGGCTGGCAAACTTAACAACAAATTCCTCTGTAAATCTCTCACTGAGAAATATCTCATGCACCTTAGGAGGCGATTCTCCAGAAGCGGAAAGGGCTTTCTTTGAAGTAACATATGCACATATAACAAGTTTCTTCCATAGCAAAGGTTTCAAGTTGGATTCTGCAGAAGCAGAAGAGATCATGCTGCAAGATTACACGCTTGCCTGGGTTCCCTGCAAACGAATGCAAGCTAGTCTCGAAACAAGAAAGGTTGATGATCTGAAGCCGGCAGAATTTATATATAAATAATGAGGGCATGGACCATTTAAACAGTCTTTCAGAAGTTTGAATCGATAGGAATTTTTCATGCTTTGTAAAACTGTGAATCAGTGATTTGAAACAGACGCATTAAGTAAATAAGAATCTCGCCCATGAACTCAATTAGTTCATATATAAGTTCTGTTCAAGGCATCATTGTCTGAATCGGAGTCCTGCGGTTTTGGCTTTTGGGAAGTTGTCTTAACCATGAACATCATACAAATGGATATGTCAATATCTTCAAGACGCTGGAAACTTCACAGAAGGATCTTCCAATTCCACTCCTCGAATTCTGTTTTCTTGAATAGATATATTGTAAGATCTTTGATAGATGCCAGTAGAATACATGAAAATTTTCTACTGATTATCAGTTTCGTATATCTTTGGTATGGAATGATGAATTTCGCAACCTTCCAATTATTGAGAGAGTCAGCTTTCCAACCATTAGTGTATTACATTAAATTGACGATGAAGTGAAACGCCCCATGAATTCATTGATTGGAACCTGTCACCATTAGTTCGTTTCCAATCATTGATGAGTCCTTGATATTGATTACTATACAAATACCCACATATCATAGGGTCCCTTCATGTCGTATCCGACAAAAATACCAAAATACATCCTAGAAGAAAAGGAAAGAGATCAGCGGAAGAAGACATGGCCTCGATGGACGGCGTCCGCTCTCTGATGATCTTACTCATCCTCGGTGCTGCATTTTCGGCTCTCAATTCAGTTATTGCAGAACTCGACTGGAGGACATGCGGAAACAGTCTACCTAAAGCATGTGGAGTTGCCATTGGTCAAAGGGTGAATTTTAAGAAAGGGCCTCTAGATCCATTGACCGATGACTGCTGTGTTGCACTCGTAAAGATTGGGAAGGACTGCCATGATGCATTCACTCGGGTATGAGACTGTCGATACAAACTGCCACTTTCCTTACAGCGCAAATTAAATCTCTACAAAAGACGGTTGTCTGCCTTTTTCTATGCAGGAACACATTCGGAGCCACAAGTATGAGGGACGCACATATCTGGAGATTAAGAAGAGTGAACAAATCTGGAATGACTGTGTCGAAGTCGTGAAGTTCCTCTTCCCTCCCACTGAGGCTCCTAGCTCATCCTAAAATCGTTCCTGCTGATTATATGATTGAATCATGATCGATAAAACTTCCTTTGAAGGAAGTAAAATATACGTACATCGCGTTGTAACAGTCTTCTGGAAAATAAAATTATTATATTTATAACCTTTCAATAGGCATTCATAGGTTGCAGTTCAGTTATTCATACGAATATATAATCCTCAACTTAGTAGGCATTGAGAGGTATATTCGCTTATTCGATGGAATGAATTGGATTCAAAGGGGGAATCAATTCGATAGCAGACTCGCTTTCCCACACAGCTCATTGGTTTCACTGGTTTTTCTCTGCAGCATGGAAATGAACATATCAGAGGGCCGGGGCCCGCCCATGATTACGCAATGTGTATCTGCCAGGAGAACCGGTGGGTCGATCACAAGGACCCATCATTAATTACCTAATGCATATCTGTTAGAATTTAGCATACGTTCTTGCAATGATATCTGAAGTGCATGGATTTCAGTTAGTCGTAGAGCTGATCTGCAGACAGAACCACCGATGGTTTACCAGAATGAACTTTGAAAGTCAAAACCCTTTCGCTGTAAGTCTGGGTAAGCGTTAACATGGTTTGAAGTCGACTGCATTGACTAAGCCCCGACCCATAAATTTGCCATATGGTACTATTACTACAGCTATCTGAGATTGGGCTGCAATGCCAATATGCAGCGTGCTGATAACACAAAAGACACCAGATTTCGGGAGAAGGTTTGTGGCACCAACTGTTGAACTAATGAACAATAATTGATCACATTTAGACTTTTGGGCACATGCATGCCCCCATTGCTGACTGCACTGACAACTGCATAAAAGATAAACATTGGATCTGAAAAAAAAAATGAAAATCCCTACAGATTAAACATAATTTAGTTGCTGTGTACACAAAGCCAAAGATCACAAGAGGACAAAGGGAAGCACCCCAAGAAAAGAACAAAGGACAAAAATCAAAAGAAGATACCTAATATTAAAATTGCAAGTCTGCCGGCCTGCTTATCAACGACTTTGAATCTCAATTTGGCTTAAAAAAATTTGTGGGCTAGATTTGGATTCTCAACCGTGATTAACTATGACAATGGAAAAAAACCCGTTATTGATCCCTATGTACTATAAAAAAATTTCAGATCCTTTCAAGGAATCGTCCTCGAACCATGCGTGCCATTGAGTAGGCTCTTTACGGTGTCATCCACATCCTAAAAAGTTGATTATCAGTACAGGGAATGAATGATCGGTTAACGAAATTAATTGGACAGTTCTCACATGTTCATCAATTATGCAATATGTGGGTTTTTTTTGGTTCTTGTCTGACTTTTAATTGCTTTATTTAGGGTTGTCGTTTCGCTCTAATGGTAGTTTGTAGACCTCAACCACCACAGCCGTCCAAATACGACAGGTTAAGAACAAGAACAAGGAAGAGACAACTCCTCCTGCCTCCCTCCATGAGGGGCTCCACTGGCAAGCTATTTGCCTACAGCTAACACCCGATGAACACTGAACGTGGTCGACCGTCGCAATTTCTGGTACTGTGTCGTCTTGACGTATCTTCTGTGTAAATTCCTCACGTGTCTTATGTCGAACGTAGTCGTCTAGTCTGTCAACTGATGCTCCTGCATCCTCACCAAAGGTTATTTCTATGGTAACTATATTAGATATTCTACGGTTACATACCTTCATCCTCTTTTTATTATAAAATTTTATCATTAACCGTGCAATATGCTAAGTGTTGAGAAATAAAATCACATATAAAAAAAATGAGTAAAAAGATCATGGCATATAGGAGATTTAGTACCACAGTACTGTACGGCTTAAACTTTTTAATTAGATATGAATCAATCGCTCTTATAAATTCAATAAAAATTCTACACTAAGTCCTAACATTTTTTATTGACTTCTCTGTTATATGCATCCCATATATACTAATATAAATTCGAATTAGATCATTTAACGATTAATATATATTTGAATATGATCAATCTATCAAGAGATAGAAGGGCTCTCCTCATTATAAACTTCCTATATTCACTATATTTAAATTTAAAATTTTATTTAAGAGGAAAGGCCGACACTTAATTTTGATTGGCTTCCAGGTCTGTGTTGAGTAGTGCCATCACGACGTCCAAAGGAGCAGCACGCCAGCAATTAGAAATATGCTGCCCAGCGTCCCACTCTCAAAATACATCACTTTCCATAATAACTTAATTGTTAAATTTGTTCTTATTTATTTGGAAGGAGCTTTCACTTCATCTCCAATGTCTTCCCCACCCCCACCCCCCAATGGGTCAATGAGTGACATTCTTGAGAGATCATAGACACAAGGTCCCTCTTTTCCTCTCTATCAGTACGTCTCTTCTCCAAGCAAAATGACGCCCGAAGGAGCTGAGCCGAACCCGGTCATGGATCACATCCGCGATTGGCTGAAAGGATCAGGCCCGTACTTCCCGACCTTCCTGGACGACTCCAATGATTATCAGTGGTTGGAACCGAGTCAAATGGTTAACCAGGATGTGGTTTATGGCAATTCTAATTCCTTCACCTCAGCCTCCACCATCGCCACCGCCGAGGCCTCGATGACTACCACTCCCAGCACGGCGCCTGTGAATCCCTTGGGCCCAGAACAGAAGCTCAAGAGGAAATCCTTGGAGGAACCGGTGAAGAGGCCATGCCCGGATCAGAACTTAAGTAAAAGCCGGATCCGGCAGACCAGCGAGGCAGCCAATGCCAGGGGCCATGAGAAGGCGGCGAGGGCCGTGCCGATGAAGAAATCGTTGACCATCAAAAAGGGTGCAGGGAAGCCTACCGGACGTGATTGCAGCAACAGTAATGGTAAAGATGGGAGGTGGGCGGAGCAGTTGCTTAATCCTTGTGCCACTGCCGTAACTGCCGGCGACGTATTGAGGGTTCAACACTTTCTATGCATCATCCACGAGCTCGCCTCGCCAACCGGTGATCCCAACCACCGGCTCGCCTTCCATGGCCTCCGAGCTCTGAGGTATCATCTCTCCTCCTCCATGTCCGCTACCTCCACCTCAGCGGCTCCAGTCACATTTGCATCCTCCGAGCCAAGCTTCTTCCGGAAATCGCTTCTCAATTTCAATGATCACAGCCCTTGGTTCACGTTGCCGAGCAACGTTGCCAACTCTTCCATTCTCCAGCTTCTTGGTGAAGCAGCACCAGCCAAGTCACGGAACCTTCACATCGTTGACATCGGGGTTTCTCACGGGGCACAGTGGCCAACGCTGCTAGATAGCTTGAGCCAGAGGCCAGGAGGACCTCCACCGCTCGTCCGTCTCACAATCATCTCAGCAAGCACGGAGAGTGATACCGGAATGCCCTTCTCCATCGGCCCAGTGGGCTATAACTACTGCAGGCTCCTACTAGATTTTGCCAAGAAAATGAACATCAACCTGCAGATAAACCAGCTCGACCGTCATCCCCTGCAGAACTTGAACTCCGATACCATCAGTGCCACTCCTGGAGAAACACTGATTGTCTGCGCACAGTTTAGGCTGCACCAGCTTAACCACAACGCACCTGATGAGAGAACCGTCTTCCTGAAGTCCCTCAGGAATCTAGAGCCAGAAGGCGTTATCCTGATCGAGAACAACTCGGACTGCAGCTGTACCAGCTGCACTGACTTTGCAACCGGTTTCTCAAGGAGAGTTGAGTACCTGTGGCGGTTCCTGGACTCAGCGAGTGCCACCTACAAGGGCCGCGAGAGCAACGAGAGGAGGATGATGGAAGGGGAGGCTGCAAAGGCTCTATTCAATAGGGCCGAGATGAATGAGGGAAAGGACAAGTGGTTCGAGAGGATGAAGGAGGCCGGATTCTCGGCAGGGGCCTTTGGGGACGACGTCGTCGACAGCGCCCATGCACTGCTGAGGAAGCATGACAGTAACTGGGAGATGAGAGTGGAGGAGAAAGATGGGTCCCTGAGCCTGTGGTGGAAAGGGCAGCCAGTCTCCTTCTGCTCACTGTGGAGGTTAGGGGCTAAGGGCTGATCTGATTAATCTGTTGTTGAGCTTCCATGTAAAATTCTTCTCCTCCCGTTCTGTAAATCCAATTAGTAGCAGATTGCGTTAGTATCCATTGGAACCGATCGAGACTTGATAAACCAAACTGAATAGATGTAGCAGATTGCATTAAGTACCAGAATCGATGATATACTCTACGTTTCTTGATGACCCAATAGTATCACCCGCGATCCCTTCTCAGCTCTCTCAAATGGGAAGAAATGCATCCTTCACACACGCCGTTAAGCGGCATTGTGGAATATGCAAACTGATGATTGACAAAGTAATCACGTATTAATTATTGTAATTGACTTTATTTGGGCATATCTAATCATAATTAATATATAGTGCCAGGCCTGCATAAAGAAATGAGGTCATTAATTAATTCAGAGTAATTTCTTTTTGTCACATGCCATATCGGATGTCTTTGTCCTTTCCAATGGACTCCCATGTATTAATCAATAATATCATCTCCCTGTCGACTAACCTACTGTTCCCAAGAGACAAGAACGCACTTTGGAATCAACCCAACTAGAGAAGCAAATGCAAATAGATGTTTAATGTGAATTTCAGACGTAGCTATCGATGACCGCCCATCCTATTATCTATCTAGTTCCTAATAACATGGAATAACAATTCTCGAATCTGACGGAAACTATGAAGCTATAGGCTCCAAAAACCGGTCGATCGATCACATCAGGCTCCAAACAGTTCTGGCAATCAATAATGTCAATGGCAATGATTGTTTTCCCAGTAGGATTGCCTGCTAGGCCACTGACAATCAGGAAAATTAGCACTGCCATAATGTGAGTGCAGATGATGCTATGAAGAGCTCCTGAACGCTTGTACCAGTGCCAGAGCCCAATTCGAGTCAAGAGGTTTCTTCTTCTATGGGTGAACAACAGAGTCATATCGGGACTACCTGCAGTGCCAACTTCAGTCATCAGTAATTCCTTACCTGTTAGTAAAACTTATAATCACTCCCCAATGGAGAGAGAACGGCAAGAAGACTTCAAAAGAGATGAGAAATGTCGAGATGAGATTCTGAGAAGAGGACACAACACAAGTAGAACCGGATGAGATTTCTTTCCCTGCTTCGGCCTGTACATAACTTATGATGTTAACAAACCTAATTCTGGAAAGAAACATAAGAGGAGTGTGAACTAATTACCTGCACAGATTCGAAGTTGTCGGAGAGAAGATTTAGTCTTGTCCAGCATTCCAGTTCTCTATGACTACACAAAAAGCCCCCCAGCACAGCTAGAGCAGATGTGCACTCATGGGATTGCCGAAGAAATGCTCACCGAAGATTGATTTTGATCCTCTGGAGCTGCTCCTGAGCAGAGACTGAAGTATAGAGGGCGGCGAGTTCCCGGAAGTCCAACGCATCTTCCTTATGATGAGGTGCTTTTCCAGTATCATCGATTCCAGCAATGTTCTACAGCTCTGCATGATATGTCCATGAGTCAATATTTAGCATATTTATATGCATGAAAGCAAAAAATGAGGGTAGATGAATGCATTGATGTTGAACCATCACCCATCAAATGCAAATGTTAATGTGTACCTGGGGGTTCAGAACATCCATCCGTCGGATTATATCCTCCTGCAGAAATGATATAGTGAGACTTCTCTTGCTTACAAATAATTGAGACTTCTCTTTCACGAGCAAAGTGCATCATCCATGTAATTTTACCTTTTAATAAGTGATAAACACATTGATAACAACAATAATATTCAAACAAAAGACATCTTCACTTTAGAACCTTTAAGTACAAATAGCAAACTAAGGTTTCTTTAGTAGAAAACAGGTTTGATCAATCATCAGTTTAGAACCTCTGATATGAGTGGACTATATTTCCTGCTATAATATTGAGGAAACAGATGAAGTATCCTAATACCGCAGGCAATTGGGCTGGTCAGAAAACTTTCTTAATTAATGACTTCTCCATCACTCCAGCCCTTTGGGCCATCTGCACAGTCACATTTATATCAAGTAACTCCATGCAGGAAATTCACATTTCAGGTGAGCAATCAGAAAAATCATGTTACCTCTAATATTCCAGGATTTTGCATCACAATACCAAGGACTCGGCGTACAAGTCCTCTGTAGACAACCTTATTGATTGTCACATCTCCATTCAACCAAGGAACTATTGGCATGCAAAACTCACTTGAAATAAATTTCGTATTTTCCAGATCAACATTGCCTCCTGAAGGATTTTCACTGTCATGACAAGGACTTCCGCATGTACTTGTCTTTCGAACTCCGGAGGGTGCCCGATCCGTCTCCTCAGGAAGATTAAGAATGGTGACTTTATGCATTTCACTCGTATCAGTGGTGGTTTCATGCTTTGATCTACCATGAGGACTATCATGATTCTTGGGTCGACTAATTAAATGGTCTTTACCACTTTGTCCTCTTGACTCAATCAATGATTGCTGCAACTGATCTTGAAAAGTATCAGGCAGCAAGGTCAAGTAGTACTTGGGACGATATAGAACATCAACTACGCGGACTGCATCAAAAGCATTGACCTGTAATTTTGAGAAGACAATGACTTGTCAGATTAGGAGGTACTGAACAATATTTGTTTGCTTAAGATCAGCTGATAACAAACCTTAACAACCCAGCAAAAGGATTGGAGCACATCTATGAGAAGCTCAAGAGCCTTTTCTCCTGAAGCAGAATACGTAGAACAGATCAAAAGAGGGGAACACTATTGATATTTGCCTGGACATTGATTTATGGCAATATTAAAAGAAAAGGAAAAAAAATAAAGCATTTATACCAGGATTGTTAGCAATTTGTGAGACTTCTTCCATGCACAGACCCTGGTCTCCAGCTCTCTGAATAGCACTACAGACAGCTTTGATGACTTCAGGATGTAGGGAGCTAGGATGTTTGGTGTCAGCAGGCATAAGCATTACTTTCTCCGCATAGCATGCCATAACATCCCAAGGTGACTCAGCATTTGCTGTAAGATTACATGCATTGGAAGAAGTGATAGTTTCCCCAATATGAATCTCAGGATTGGAAACACTTTCTTCCTGATTTACATCAGTATCCAACTTATCAAGGATATGATCAGGACCAATAGCCTTTCTGGAATCAAGCAGTAAATCTCCCAATGATAATTCCAAGAATTTAGCTCTTTGAATTACCTCGTGGCGAGCACAAACCCTGATACCTGGATAGCCTTTTTCCCTGCGAGCAGAAACCTCACCATCTGCAACACATTTTGGTTTTTTAGTCTTGCTACTGTCAGGTGAATCATCAGCATCAGCCCTACCACGTTTCAAGTTCCTTAGCTCCCCTGCTTCTCCAACACCTTCTTCTGGTAAGCTTGGAAAAATAGATATTTCACCAGAGTATACCAGAGAAAATAAATGAACAACATCCCCACATTGTAAATCACTGTCAAGAGATATCTCTCCTTGGCTAAGGTCTTTTTCTCTCTCTTGGAGCCACCTGGAAAAGCGAGAAATTCTCCTTCCAGTATTGGCAGGAAACACAGATCTTGATATGTTCTGAATGAAGTTCTGAGACAGTTCATATTGCTGATTTCCAGTGCCCCCAGCCTGCGTAAAGACAATTTTTAAGCCAAAAAAGCATCCTCATAAGAGACATTTCTAAGAATGACAAACTTGAATTTTTAAATGAAGTAAAGTAGAAGCAAGCAAAATATGAACATGCGTTTTTCATCAGTAAGATGGTTATCATCTTCTTCTACCACAGGAATTTTCTCTCCCCCTTGAGATTAAGAAACACATCATTTCCCTCAGGTAACTATATTAGGAACCAAAACCGAATAATTAAAATAAGGATATGAAATAATTACATTCACCAAGTTCACCCTTCTGGTGAGTGGAAACAATTCTTTCCCTGAAAAGTTTATTGGTAGTACCATCAAATGCAGAACTTCAAGTGGATTCGACCATTCTATTAACTTCTCTTAACTTTCAAGAAACTACATAATATGAAAAGCACGCAAAGTGATGCATCACATAACTATCAGATAGTCTAGTATAAACAGGCACAAAGCTTTTATTTCAATTAAATTAAGACATCTTTCAAGTAATTGCTCAAAAATATTTCGTTCATGTTATAAGCATGATTACTAGTAAAAACAGCATTTACCAAGATCTTCCTCTCTCTGAGGTAACTAAAGGCTGCAAACAGATCATGCTCCGAGTAATGCCTCAAAGATTCTGCCAAGATATTTGACACCCCAGGTGATGATGACATGTTTAGAAAGATAAGCTTAAATAGCTCCACAGCATTGGAGACAGCCAAAGATTCATATATATGTGTATGAACTGCAGATTCTTTATTGAAAAGCTTGGTGAACTTCCTTTGGAGGCGACGGTGCTTCGATCTAGAAAGAGAGACCTGATTTTGCCCTATGCCATGATCTTGCCCATTCCTCTTGCAAGGACTGCCTAAAGAAGCAGATTCCCGAACTTGAGAAGCCTGCATGTGTAATATGAATGTTTCTCTCATTAGAACATCAATAATAAGAACAAAGTACTAGTCCAACACTTCCTACTTGGCAGAAAGATGGCTGCACGAACCTACAGTAGATTGTACACTTGCCTTTTTGATCTCCATGATACTAATAGATTTATAAACCAATTTTAGTGACAAAGCAGTCCCTGTGACAGATCTCTAAAGCTGGAGAAATTTCCTGGCTTTCTATATTTCTTTGTGCAAAAGTTAGATGAAAAGGCAACATAAGAAGGCCGGAAGCAATTTTCCAGAACCAAAGAGACCCTTAATTGCCCCACCTAATGAAGATAAAAATTTTCCTGGATCTGATGCAGATGTATAAGAAAACTGAGATGGATGGGTCAGGAATAGCTAAAGAACATATGATGCAAAATTCAACAAATCAAGCTTCACAAAGTTGTCAGATGGGTAACCGAGAGACAGGAGTGCAGAGAGACAGAACAAATGTTTGAAAGTAAACGACAATAACAGAAAGAACAGTGGGTTATACATATCCTCCAGAGCTCACATCCACATTAGAGTACTGCTCTGTGTCAGACTGAACTTCTTCAGAGGCTTCCAAGTTAGTAATCTTCTTGCATCGTAGAACCTCCTCGAGGACTTGCTTAATACTTGGGCAACTGAAATCATCCCACTCTTCTTCAGTAAGTTGTGCCTCAATAGAGATATTTCCATCACCATCTCCTTTCAATGAACTTCGCATGAAGGGTATGCGATCATCTCCGATATGACTGTGCATTTTCTGCAGGTGTTTCACATACCGTTTACTGACTATGTTAAGAAGCCTCATTAGAGCTTTCCTGAAGACTTTATTTTTCTTTAAGGATGACATTCTTTTGCCACAAGCACTTGGTGGTGCAGGAAGGTTAGAAAGAGAAGCCCAATCTGCGCGCTGAAATTTTGCGCCACGCTCTGAGCGGTGTCTTATATACTGAATCACCAGTTGCCTGATGAAAAAGAAAATTTATTACCAGAACAGCAGAAAACCAAAAACATTGTAAGAAAATAAGAAGGATATCTATAGACCAGAAAGCAATATCCCATATTCAAAAATAATTTCCCTTCATCTAGTTAAAGGCAGGTGGAAAATAGCATTGTTGATATCCGATAAAACTCAGAGTGGGACCGTCAGTGAATTGAGCCAGCAGTTTCTCAGGTAGTTAAGATTAAATAATTTGAAACCTAAAGTTTGAGTGAATGTTGATTGCATGCACCACAGAGAAAAAAAATCCAAAAAGATCTACAACTACTCTTTTTGTCACTGAATATTTGAAACATGGAAAGCTTCAGTTATAAAGAATAATATAGTGATTTAATTATTATTATCTAAATTTCCAAGCGACAAGATAACCCTTTCCATGTGATCAACTACCAGCCTACCTATTTGCAGCTAGAAACTGGCCCTTTACAAAATACTTTTAAAAATAGATTACCTATCTGCTTCATCTGTCCACAAGGACCTTTGTCTTGTCGGCTTCATCTTCTTATTTGGAAATCCTTCATTTTCTATATAGTGTCTAGGCTGCTCCACATGGACCCCTTCTAGGGAAGTCTTCAAAAGATCATGATGTTCTTCTAGAGAAACGACTGACTCAACATTTTGTTCTCTGAAGCAATCTACATCATCAGATAATCTGGCAGTATCCACACAGCTCAACTGCTCACTCACTGCTTCAACATTATTATCTGCTAATGGTACTCTTGATGATGTCCTACGTTTCCTGGAGGCTGAAACAGGTTGAATTGCTGATGTTTGTCCCTGACCCCCTTCCTCAGAAACAGCACCTTGAAAACGAGTGAGGCGTTTTTGGCGTTTATCATAATATATTCGAAGCACCTGCATCAAATCATGCCACAAATAGGAAATTTGAGTCCATGAGAATGCAAAAAAAGGCTCCATCTGTTTCTGCTCTGGTCTTTACTTATCTCTTCTGCATAATCAGATCAGATAAGGAGAAAATGTGCTCAGATGCAACTAATAGAAATGAGCACAGATTATGAAGTGTGCCTAATGCATTTGTCTAGTATTTTCTCTGCTTTTTAGGAAAAGAAAAATTGACAGGACATGAATCAATTTCTCAACTACTCCTAACAAAGTGCATACTGTTAGAATAAGAGCAGAAACAAACTTTTATAGTAAAAGTAACTTTTTTCTTCTTCATACATGTATTAGAATTTTCACCAGCTTTACCATCAACATGACCCTATTTAATCACAAGCTCTCCATTGGGCATATAAAGAAATAGTTACCTGTTCCAAGGTAAGATTAAGATCCTTGGCAATCTTCTCGCACTCCTTAAAAGAAAGCTTTTCACTAGTACAGTCCCTCACAACACGCTTTAAAAGCTCTGCACGTTGCTCAGCTGTCATTACACGAGCTGAGGCCCATGATCGGAAAAGGAAAACCTGAGTGAAAGGGAAAATTGAAGAAAGAAATTAAAAGAATACAAACTTAAAGCTGAAAAAAGCATCCAAATCGCACATTGATAGTAGGTAGGAGAAGGTGAACAGTACCAAAGTGTAAGTGAAAAACAGTTTAATATTCCTAAATAAAGGGTCTTAAGTATGAATAACAAACTTAAGTAACTTACCTCATGGACTACTGATCCAGGGAATGCATGTACAGCAGCCTTGGGATCAGCAGCAGCATAACAATACTCAAGAGTTTGCCAATATTCATCCACAGCTTCTCTAGTAGATAAAATGAAATCATGTCTGACCCGCGGACGAAGATCTAGAGATATGAAATTAAAAGATTTTGCTAAGACCGATAACGGTTCCTCAATGTAAGGTTTTAGCTCCAATGCATGAGTAATAATGGCATGTGGAATCTCAATCTCTTCCTCTCTATGTCGGTCATTCACAAGGCGGATCAGCTATAAAACAGAAGCTCAAGTAAGGAACTTTGAGAGAATGTTGAAGATCAACTAAATTAGAGGAAAAACTGCAGCAACATCTAGAAGAAAACTATGCTCAATATACGGCTGAAAATTGATTGGCCAGTTTCACATGAACGACAAAGATAGATGAGTGAATAACAGTTTCAATGATTAAAAGCTAAATATGAGTGAGTAGAGACATACCTTCAGCCGCCTTAAAATGTCAATGACCAATGACAGCCTGGCTGTTGCTAGTTTATCCATCAAAATCCTATATTGCTCAACGGGAAGATCCATCAGTCGCAAGCCACTCCTACACTTTTCCATCATATCATCAAACTTCTGAGTAGACCCTGCAACCTGGAGAAATAGCTCCACAGGAATCGCTTTAATAGCTTCTTCCATAGAGAACTGACAGTAACTACAGAGAGGATTGCTTGCACTAGTCAATAAATCCAAATCATTATCAGGAAAAGAAAGAAGATAATCCCAAAGAAAGCAATGCAGCAACTTTGCCCGGATCATTTTTGCCAAGACAAATCCATTAGCACGCATAGATTCATGTTTAGAATTTGTTATTGCATCAGAACCCAATGAACTCTGAATTCTTTGGACACCTTCTAACACGGTGACTGATTTGGAGTTCTTCAACCTGGATGAGCCATGGCCATGACTCTGCATTTCAAAAGACCTCAGCCGATCATGAATTTCACTGAGCAGTGGAGGAGATAGATATTCGACTGATGGATGCAGAATCACTTGGGTCCTACGGTTACGGCTACAATTTGTGACAGATGGCACATTAATCTCAACACATTTGCAATGCCCTTGCTTCTGAAGCTTGTTCACAATTCGATCAATCGTCTTCCTATCCATTGTAGTGCATTTGTCCTTCTCAAGACTAACTAGCCACTTGTAAAGCTCCGCTCTTAAGATGAACTTATCCTCCTGTAGAAGACAATTTCACAGTTATTATCACAGTTGTGTGTATGACAGGAGAATGACAAAGTATAGGGAAAACAGAAGCTTGACAAAGCAAAGAGAGGCAAAGACCTGCACTCTTTCCAATATTCTTTGCTGCCTTTGGGTCGCATCAGCAGTCAGTGACAGACAAGGGTATCTTTGAGATGATCCTAATTTAGATGACTTGTGGGAAGCAGTGGGTGCAGTCTCAGATGGAACAACAGCTTTACCATCTGATGAATCCACCAATGCAAGTTGTAAGTCACCAGCAGAAATTCCTGGTTCAGGGAGAGTTTCTTCTGGAATGATAGGTCTGTTAAGTGCCTTATCTGCATTAACATCTTCACAAAGTGCATCATCATGTCCAGCATTAGTCTCTCTGTCACCTGTCTCTTCAGCAGAGATCAAGTTTTGTTCAGATACTGAAGGATTGCAATCCAATAGATTTGGAGTAGCACTCCCAGAACCATCAATGTTTGAAGCCCTGTTATAGTTATCTGCACTCTTTGACTTGCATGGTGATCCATTAGTTGCATCATCACATAAGAAATTTGGAGCCCACACTCGATATGCCACACCTCTTCCACGATTTTCAGATGCTAAATGCAATCCAAATCTTGAGACTATGTTCAAAAGTCGAGTATGGTTCTTTTTGTTATCAAGGCCAAGCCTCTCACTTACCTGCTTCAAGAAGATAGTGGTGAGAAATATAGAGGTGGTCCATCAACAAATATGCAAGAGAAAATTCCAGCCATAATAAACTCAGATACATGAAAGGATGGCCAACCTAGAGCAATTCACTCACGGACCTTAGCAAGTCAAATAGCATATGGGAGCACACAGATACAAACTCTACCATGATTCAATGATAAATATGAGGAGACAAGAACATCCTTAAACAATTCTTAGTGTTAATTTCATGAATTATTGATTTTAATTCAACAAATGCAACAATAGATCATCATCCAAAATTGCTGAGGGACAAGTCCATTTTGCAGTATTATGGTAACTGATGGGAATGGCCTACCATTTCCCAGTTACTGCTACTGGCATCTGAAACCTGATCCTTGCACCTCCATATTCAAAATGAATGGTCGGTCACCAGGAAACAGAAAAATCGAGCAGAATTTATCTCGCCTACTCAGTATCCATGAGGCACCTATTGTCCAATAAGGATATAAGTACCTAATATACTCCTCCCCCACCTTACATGAACTGACTTTGATTTTTAGAGGCATGACTGCTCAGATAAGAAGCTGTAACTTAGCCCCTATCTAGCATCCTGTCATCCTTCATTAATTTAACTGTTCAGGTTGTAGGTCCATAGATTTTTGCACATCCTTATTATTTTTTTCGTAATTTACCTTTCAGGTCGTAAATTGATAGCAACTTATATTTCTTTCTGAGTTATAACTTGTGCCGAGTCTTGGAACCTCATCTAGAGATGATGCACATCTAGTATGAAACTAATTTAATTCAGACCTCTTAGAGTGAAAAACATATAGAAATGACAAAATGCTGCAGCAGAATGGTCAGTAAATGGAAACAGATAGAAGTGAGCAAAAGCAAACAGAATGACAGAATCTATTGTAAGAGTACCTCCTGATAGCTAGATAACAACAGTTAAGAAAAAGCGTAACCTTTTTTTTTTTTTTGAATGATAAAAGTAGAACAAATATTATCAAATAAAGAATAAACATCCGGTAAAATTAGAGTACAGACCTCCTTAAGGGTCAGCCCAGCTGATCCTTCAGCAATAATCATGTCAAAGACTTGATGCTCAAGAGGAAGTTCTATGACTTGCTCAGTAATTTGATATTTCCTCCCAAATTGAGCCACCTCTTCATTCTTGTCATTGTTTCCAGCTAAAAATAGGTTTGGCTCATTATTCTCCATAGGAAAATTCTTTAGCAGACGTAGGCAGGAACAGACCTGTAAAAAGGTCAGCATTTTCAACCATAGGCAATCCCTAAAATAAGATATAGTGAATCTCTCTTAGCAGTTGAAGTATATGCCAGATCATTTACAGCTTTCAGAACAAAAGAGTGAAATGACATGATGACTTCATGGAAGGCATTGGAAGAGATGAAAGTTCTTACTAACTTTATGAGTCGACCTAAGGTCAGAATTTTTAACCATATGAAGATACAATCACAAGTAGTCCATAAAATAAGATATAGTGAATCTCTCTTAGCACCTGAAGTATATGAGAGATCATATATAGCTTTCAGAACAAGAGAGTCAAAATGACAGGATGGCTATGTAGAAGGTATTAGAAGATATGAAAGTTCTCATTAACTTTATGAGTCAACCAGTTTGAAACATAAAGACACTGAAACAAATTGCATCAAGGACAAGACAAAGTTGTAGGATGAAGTTGAGTCCAATTTAAGTAGTTGGATGATATAACTCGACCTTCTCATTCACTTTAGCCTCAAATTCCTCCACTAGGCCAGCATCCTTCAATCGGCAACAAATCTGAGAGCATAAAGATGTACGAAACAAGAAGGTAAATCTAACTGCAACCATATGGATTAAGAAACAACCATTGGTTTCAGTTGTATTACAGTTCTCCAAGCCCTGTGGCCCGAAGAAGTTCCCCAATAACCAAGATCATGCTTGATATCTGAGACAACAAGAACCTTGGATAAAGAAAATGTAAAAAGAAAAAAATTAGTGGATTGATCGCATGAAATGAACAATAGCAGAAAAGTTGAGAGAGGCAATCTATTGATAACTTCAAAATCTGACAGACCTTGCCCTCTGCCAATTCAAGTTTATCACAAACTGCTCTCATTGCTGGCAGATAATCCTTTACAGTCACATCCTTTTTGGTAAGATCTATAGTGGAACAGTCTTCACTAGTGATAGATCCAAGGGCATGTCTAGATCTCTCAGCTCGTTCTTCTTTAGTAATTTCAATTTTTTGTTGTGGTCCCAACTGCTTTGCATATCGATACAAGTATACAACATTTGTAGTCACAGATGGACTGTTCCTTGACTCCTCTTCACTGAAAGCCTCTCTGGTCCGGACTACTGCTGATTGCCTCATGATCAGGCCCCGAGATTCCAGATTTTTTAAAATATAAAAGATATACTTCCCTTCCATGTGAAATTCCTTGGCCAATTGACTTTGTATTATGCCATTCTCCCTGCTCGCACCATATTCAAATGAAAGCAATCATGAAAAACAACAATGTGGTTCAAGATAAATTCAATCCTTCCAAAGTGGCCACTAACTGATATCTCTTTCCTTATTATAATTGAACAACCAAGCAGAACCATTTCCAAGGCAAATACAAACGGGATTTACTGCATGTAACATGAAATCTCCCATTCTGATAGTCTCTCAACTATCCACAAACTCAATCAACAGCCTCTGTTTAATTTCTGACCATTTTATATAGGGTAGAAGTAACCTCAACCACCTTATAACAATGAGGAAGGGGTACAACATGCTGATTAACTGGTTAATTACTCCTCCCACACTGCGAATACTTCCCCTCTATCTGATGCCACAACAACAAAAAATTACACTTTACCTACCAAGGACCACCCAGTCAAAGATCTCACTGAAATATTATGGATTCAGTCACAAGCTCGAATCTGTTTCTACTTCTAGCCATCCAATTTGAATTTGAGGGACTTTATTATTTAGCTGCCACGGCATTACCATCCATATATACTAGTCAAAACATAAGCTGAACAACTAGACTAGCACATGGAAATTCACAAAGCTGATGCAGTCAATGAATATGTCTGGGACCCTGTAACTGAATATCTGATATGACAGTTAATAATACTGCAAAGTGCATAGGGGAAAGAGTAGTTTCTACACCACTCGAGATATACATCTGACCCAAGAATTTATTAGAGTGTGAAGATTTAAATGATGCTAACATTTACGATATTTCTATGAAAAATCTCATATCTTTGGGTAAATTATAGATTAGTGATCACTTTTTTCCCTCGATTTACAGAATCATGAATTTTCTAAGCGAATAATCTATGCAATAGAGGAACGACCATAGAAAGGCTAAGCTTTGCAAAAGAATGGACGGGAAGAAGCTTACCGAGCTGCAGCAAGGCGCTCGAGGGTCAAGCGTTGACGTGAAGGGATGTTTGAAGTGGCCGCCTGAGCATCATAGAGACCGACAAAGTTATCTCTCAAACTCTCCTTAGCCACAAGCTTCAGCTTTATCTTCTCTGCGTCTTCAACGCACTGGATTGAAGGATCAGTAGCGGCTAGAGTCGCATTGCGCGCGTGGAATTCAAGCACGGGGACTTTGAGGAGGTCTGCCCACACGGCGCTCTTGACAGGTGGAGAGAGGCCGAGGCCGCAGGAGGAGAGCTCCGGGCCAAGCTTGGGCCACAGGGACGAGAGCAGCAGGCCAGTGGTGCCTTGGGCGCAGATTTCTTCGATCGCGGAGCACGTGATGGAGTCCATCACTGAGAATGCTGACTCGGCCCGGGAACCTGTCAGCTGTGGAAGTTTTTGCTGGCGGGAAAGAGGGAAGCAGCGGAGGAAGATGAAGTCTAGGGTTCGAAACCCTGCAATTGCAGAACGACAGCTTGAGTTCCATGTATGGAATTGGGTGTGGGCTGTGGGAATGACGAATTTGACCTTTCCGCCCGACCGTGCCCATTTGAATCGGTTTCTGGATCTGGCTTCCGACCTGGTCCGATCTGGTCAAACCGAACCGCATTTATATCTCATGTATTTTTTTCATTGAATGATTATCCTATTAATATGTGCCGATAGAATCTTATCTAACCATTGGGTGGATGATCTTGAGTCTTCCTGGCCATGGTGTAGAGTAGTGTTGTTAAATAACGGTCTGGGCCAGTTCAAAACTGGCCGTGAACCGTTTGCATAACGGGCCGACCGGTTACTATTCATTATCATGATAGCATCCATCAGCCCAAAACTGCGTCTAAGTGGGCCGGTTTAACCTGTAAACAGTGCATTTTCTCTCTTTTAAAATATATATATATATATATAGCCGTTAGTGAACATTAATTATGAATAGTATTGTGAACAATATTATATCAATAAACAACATTGTAAATAGTATTTTGATTGATAAACAAGTTATAAACAGTATTTTGAATGATTAATCATACTTTAATTGAACAGTTCAAACGGTCAAATGCCCCACCTATTTGTGGCCGTTGATTTTTTAACAAATTGTAGGAGATTATAACACTTAACCGGTGAGAGGCTATGGTTCACGGTTTGGGCCGGTGCAATCCTGTTTCGTAAAGGTTCCAGGCATGTTTCTTAACAATTCTAAACTAGTTCAGTAAGGTAACGGTTTGGGGCCACTTACAATTCAACGGGCCTATATTGTTGACTCGACTCGTAACTTCCCCTCAACGTAATAAGAGCAGTTACGGGTCGGGTGAGGGGGTGGCCCGGGCCAGCCCGCCCCATTCAACAACTCTAGTGCAGAGATCATTCAAATAGCAAGACTCCTATGCTCAAGAGGTCCCAAAGGGGTTTGAAGCCAATAGATGTGAGAAGGAAGGTACAGAGATGGATTAGATGGAAGAAAAAATGAGCACAGTTGGATTGAGTCGAATATCGACCGATCGGGCAACCGAAAGAGATCACCAAACGATAGAGCAGGTGGAATGGAATCATTCGAGATGAGGCAGGAAGATGGCCAAGTGGTTCCTATAAATAGTGTTGAAATCCCATTGTTTGTTGAAACCGGGGTTCCCGTTAGCCTAGGCTCTTCTCGGGTATTTGATATCAGTTATCATCAATAATGATAGTTAAATGACGATAGTCTACGTAGAAATCATTAAACCTAGCCAGATAAACCGGTTTAATTTACATATCACCACTCATAAAAATAGAATGAATTACTATTCCTAGCACTACTTTGTTCCATGAACTGGAGTGGCAGTCCTAGCACTGAAAATTTTGGCACGTAAAAAAAAATAAAAACAAAATCTGAGGTGCCAAGTGAATATCAGGTAAAAGTACGGAGGGGTAAAAGACAAATACTCAGAAAATCATGTGCTTATGTTTAATAACATTAGATATCCGTGTCCTTAGGATGGCAAATATGACCCGCCCATGTGGTGTTAGCTATTGTATCCCTATGATAAAATTGCAAATTCAAATATTCTCGATTAATAAATCCCATAACCTTAATTGATATTTTTTTTTATCATTTTTGTCATAAAACAGTTTTTTAGAACATATTTGATTTTCAACATTTTATTAGAAATAAGTTTTTAGTTAATTCAAAATTTTGATGATGGGTAAGAATAAATAATAAAATAATGATTAATAAAAATAAATGAAAATGTAGAGGAGACGGCAGGTGTGTGCCTCTTTCCTAGTAATATTCATGACATACTATTTTGGTATTTTTTAATATTTTATTTTTTTCTCTATCTTATTAAATGAAAAGTGTTATATATTATCAACAAAACCCATCACATACGTCTTATTTTTATATGTAATGCTAATAGTTTCCATTTTTTTATCTTTAAAAGTATTTAATTTTTATATATGTCACATTGGTTTCATATTTGATAGCGCTTTAATTCTTTAACTAAAAATATGGATGTTTATCATACGAATGGACTACTAATAGCACCCCTTCACACTTTTTCTTCTTCTTTTCTTATAAATTTATTATTTTATTATTTATTCGTACCTATCATCAAATTTTTAATATTAAAATAATTAAAAGAAGACTTCTAGTAAAATGCTAATGACCAAATATGTCTCAAAAAAAGTTT
>CXYZ01012863.1:238513-263167 GCA_900006705.1 Sonneratia caseolaris | reverse complement strand
GGCACATCTTAGGTAACAATTTTTTTTTGGCTAGGTGGCTTTAACAAGTTTTTTAATATATATATATATATATATATATATATATATTTATTTATTTATTTAAAGAATTTTAGGGGAAAAATCAAAGAATAGCGAGGAAATTGAAGATGCAGTCATTGAAGTTGCAAGTGAATTTGTTGTCGGAGAAACGAAGCTTTCCAAGGCATTAAGGCAGCTGTGGTGGAGAAAATTTTCCGTGAATGCTGAGAATGAACCATAATTTTTAAAATCGGACTGAACAGGGAACTGATGTAAGCATGAATTCATGAATTTATGGGTCGGATCATATGTTCGATTGGTTGAACTGCATGTTTAATAAATAATATTAATAATATAATATTACTAATAAATTTATATAATATCATAATTTGAATATGATTTATGATAAAATTACTAATATAACCATTATATTAAATAAACGTTTAATGTAAAATATAAATATAAGTCTAGTAAATAAAATAGGTACATTATAATATGTTTTTGTTTATTTTTTTAATTTTAAGTTGACCGGTTTTCTCATATGTTCAATTAGATTCACCGGTCGGACAAAGAACTGGCCGGTTCAATCAGAATTTTTCTCTTTGAATATGCAATTGAATTTTTTGAAGGAACCAAACCGGATGAGTGGCCGGTTCTCGACCGAACCAACAACCTAGTCCGATTTTTAAAACTATAGAATGAACCATTTTCAACTCATTATTTTCTTAGTCTCACTAACTGATTTGAAGTACTTCCAAAATTTGAGTGAGTTTGAATGAAGAGGAGAAAGAGTTGTTATTCCTCTTTATTCAACATATTTTATATATTAAATTTCTTGATGCCACTTGGAAAAAACTGCCACATAAGATATGCCACCTGTACATTTTAACAGTAAAATTGAAGAATTGATTTTTATCTGGGAATAATATTTTTTTTTTCAAATTCAAATGAATTGGCTATTTTTGAAAAAAGTGACAAACATCTTGCTTTTATATGCAATTTGCTGATTATTTAATAATACGGTTAGATTCAAAATATTTGTCGCCAAGGGGAAACGTTTCTTCCACGGTCTGTCAAATCTCTCTCCACCTTGTCTTTCTTCATGTCTCTGTCTCCGTGTCTCTCTCTCTCTCTCTCTCTCTACGTTTCTTTCGTGAATGAGAATTTCTAGGAACTGTCCGAGTCCCAGCAGCTTTAGATTACGGGGAGAGAGGAAGGAGAAGGGGGGAGAGATTCAACCCCGATTTGTGAGGAGAATCTGGCATCGTTTTCTTGGGGCGGATAATTTCTCCTCTGTCTCTCTGTCTCTACGCGTCCTCGAAAACTGAAAAGTTGAGGCTGCTCTCTTTCAAGTCAATGAATCATCAGGTGAGGGTTTCTCCAAAGTTGAAATCTCTCGAGTTGCTTCTTCAGAGTTGCGCGCTTGACCATCCTAAGCTGATGTTATCTGCTGTATAGTAGGGTTAACTCGGTCTCTGAGCTCGAGTCAGGAAGAAATTTTCCAGAGAATGTGTCCCTGCATGCTTGAGCTTGACTTATTGGTCTATGATGGGTTTCCGAACAATTACTATAGTATAATTTAGCTTCTGCAACTTTGATTTCGTTTTAATGCGGTTGTGGCCGTAAATTGTTGAAGGGTGATGGTCTTGTTTGTCAATTTTATATTTTGTTTAGTGTATGTTGATTTAATTGAAGATTCTTAGAGTTACTGGGTTAGCTCTTGGGAAGAAGAGGACTTAGAAGGCCCCTTAGCCGTCAGTTCTTGAGGTAGTGCTCAGATCATCGTGATAGAATCGGGAGGGGCTTGTTTGTGAACATGGAGAGGGGCGATATTTTGATGGTCCGTGATAATGAGCCAGATGCTTACATTGCTTGGCCAGAACCGAAAGGAAGTAGCTTTGCAGTTTTGTTCCAAAAAGCAGGATAAGAAAGCCTTCCCTTCAACTGAATTGGAACAGCAGCAGAAGTATGATTTCTTAACTTTTTCATGCTTCTGTGACTTGCACCCAAAAGAGAGAGAAGCTGCACTGAGTTAAACTAACTCATAAACCATAGATCAGCTAGGCTATCTTGGGGCTTGCTTAAGAATAGGAAGGGGAATCTCATTTGAATACCATGGAATAAGGTTTGATGCTATTCATGGGAATCTCTTAAATATTCCATTTACCTTGGAAATCTTAATGCTGTAGTACTTTTCAAATCTTCCTACCAATGTATAATTCATACTGAGAAGAATTCCCATGTTAAGGCAATTCCACCCTGAAGGCAGTGAGTTACTCCTATAGTACGTGCTCATACAATGCTCAAAGCACCATGAAAATGGCTAATTAGAGCAGCTATGAGCTAGCCGATGTCTCGTTTATGTCCATAAGTTGATGCCTCAAAAGCTGGATAATTGGATGTGATGATTTCCTCTTGCTTTTGTTTTTCTGATTCTCACAGTACGTGCTATTTCTTTCTTCTTTTACTATTTTCTTCCACAGGAGGTGCATCAGCATTGATAAAAGGAAGAGGAAAAATGGAAGGTGACGTATTTTCGAGCATGAGTGATGGAACACAAGCAGATGCCAAGGTGTTGCAGACCTTCCAAAAGAGCTTTCTGCATGTCCAAAACATATTGGACCAAAACAGGTTGCTGATCAATGAGATTAACCAGAACCATGAGTCTAAAATGCCCGACAACTTGGGCAGGAACGTGGGCTTGATCAGAGAGCTGAATAACAACATCCGCAGAGTAGTCGATGTCTATGCTGATCTGTCCTCCTCATTAGTGAGATCAGTGGAAACTACCTCAGAAGGGGAGTCCAGGTCTAATGGAAAATCCAACCCCAAGAGATTCCGGTCAGGATAAAGCTGGACAAGTTTATACAAAAACCGTTGTCTCCTTTATGTTGGCAATAAGAAAATTTGAGAATCAAGAATAAAGAGGGAGGGAGCTTATGGAGGTGTTGAGCTAAGCTTTTATTACCATGGCAGCAAAAGTTTATGCTTTACATCCATTTATCTTTATAACCATTTACTTTGCATTAGTGTTTCATAGTGTTGCTGCTGTGCTCATACTGTTGTGTGTTATCCTGTTCTCGACACTTTGAAACTGAGTCTGTCATCCTGAATGGGATGGCTTGGCGGGTTTTTCTTCTTTCTCCATGGTTGCAGGTTGCATCGAACAAAGCAACTCAAGAAAAATCGACTACTGGTTCTACGTGTGGATATGTTAATTCCCGAATTGATGAACAACATTCGATTACATGATTGTATTAAATATAATCTACTGAGTAGGTGTTCTGATGAGAAAGTTGTATTATTGTATTAATCATATAAGATTATAAATATGAAAATGCGTTGAATTAATTCTCTTAATCATAATGATTAAGCTTATAAATTAGAAACAGAGCAAACCTGCAACCGTCGAAGTTAACCGGTCAAAAGATCGGCGGGCTGCATCAAACCGAACCGAACCGAACCGAACCGATAATGTGAGCAGCGAGTGGCGGTCGCCATTTGCCTGTTCCTGACTACGTTTCAGCTTCGGCCCTGAAAGCTAAAGCTTCCTGGGTATTCCCGAGAGTCTGTGTCCCCAAAGGTAGCGTGAATTTTGTTCCCTCCTTTATCAGCAGGCTGACAGCGTCTCTGGGTCGTGGTCGTGGTCTTTACCGCCGAAACAGGTAGGTCATAACTTGTTAGCGATCTTAGTCTATCGCCCCATTTCATGTTCTGATATCGTCCAGTGGAAAGTGTTGCTTTTTCTACTACGACACGTAATTGAGTAAATTGATGTAGTTTTGTCAAAAGAACAAGGGGTGAAAGATCTATGTCGATGGCCAAGAGTTCTGTGTGTCTGTGTGTGCTGTTGTTCTATTAGGGTCTGCAGACCTGGCGTGATTCGTGAAGTTCTTCGAATTCAAAGGATCCCTTTTCGAAGAACATTCTTCTAAAGGTGATATTTTTCTTGGACTGCAGATTGTGGCTTTGCTCTGAGATACTTTCGCCCCGCCTGATCAATGAAATTGTTTGATGCTCATTGTCACCTGCAAGATCCGAGGATACTGGCGAGGGTCCCCCGGCTAATCGAAATAGCAGGCAATCATGGTGTAGTCCGATTTGCTGTGAACGGGGTCCACGAGAAGGACTGGCACTTGGTTAAGCAGATGAGTGAGGACTTCCCCTGTACTGTCCCGAATTTTGGACTCCATCCTTGGTATATCCTGGACAGGAGCTCCGACTGGTTCAAGACACTGAAACAGCTTTTCCAGGTTACTCCTACTGCGGCAGTTGGAGAAATTGGGCTAGACAAAGGCTCTCATGGGAAAAATATAGACTTTGATGATCAAGTTCTAGTGTTCAAGCAACAGCTGGAGCTTGCAAAGGAACTAAACCGGCCCGCTTCAATCCACTGTGTCCGTGCCTTTGGTGATCTCCTTGGCATAATGAAGAGCGTGGGACCCTTTCCTTGTGGTGTCGTGCTCCACTCCTACTTGGGCTCAGCGGAGATGGTCCCTCAGCTTGCAGAGCTCGGGGCTTACTTCTCTTTCTCGGGTTTTCTCATGTCAATGAAGGAATCGAAGGCAAAGAGGATGCTGAAGGCAGTCCCACTGGAGAGGATTCTCCTGGAATCAGATGCACCCGATGGTCTGCCCAATTCAGAGCTAGAATCTCTGATTCCACTGGACAGCAACTCTCTGGCGCATGAAAGAAGTTCGACTTCTGATACCAAAGAGACTGAGCCACTCAATCATCCTGCAAATGTCCAGGCCGTTCTTAATTATGTTGCAAGATTACTGGAAATGCCCACAGAAGAACTGGCAGACCGAAGTTATCAGAATTCACTGCAGGTTTTTTCCTTTTAAGGTATGATTTACTTCATAATCAGTTTTCCTGATGCATAAGGTACTGCTAAGCATGTTATGTTTCTGCTATATCTAAAGTATCTTTGTAGGCAATAGTTGTTGAAGGGAGGAAAAAGAATTGACGTTGCCAAAGCAAATTTAATAGCCATCGATCTTTTTGTGGAAAATGTGATAAATGCTTAGGATAATTACAACAACAATCCCCGTTGTGTTTGAAGTGTTCTCCATAAACTGCCTTTTTTTTTATTGAGACTCTAGGTGCATGAGAAATATCTGGCTGACTTCGTTAGTGAAGCTTGCCTCCTCTCCAGATTTGACTGTCAATCTATTCTATCTGTTGAACTCCCTGATGGCATTTAAAATTCAAATTAAAATTTTCATGTTTGTTAACTATATTCTTCTGGTACTATAGTTTGCCTTGTTGCTTGTACCTATACTATTTTATTTCCCTGGTAGAAGTTGGATTTGATGGGATTGTGTAATCAATTCTTACTTTGAATGGGTGATCTGGGGGATTAGGTTAACGACTTTGAGCTGCTGTCGACCTCCCCTAGTTAGCTATCACAAATGTTGCACTTTTCATCACTCTTTTCCACTTGCGAGACAGATTTGTGAAATTTCTGTTCAACATGTCTGATTCTACACAAACTGCAGGTCTGAACCCATTTCAGAAATATTGGGTTTCTGTCATTGCATCCGAGCAAGATCGACTCCAGTGCTGTCCGTCAGTCAATCTCTGGGGATATTCTGTATATTTCTTTCTTCCTTCAGTAAGGTAACATGAACTCTGCTGAATCTGCAGGTGCTGCCCCCATTGGTTATATGCATGAAGCATTCACACGCACTGGTGCTAGTCTCACATGTCCCTTTTGTATCAACAGGTATAATGTACGCTTCGGAACTTATAGTTGTGATTCTCTGAGAGTTCAATTACGAGCATGAGGGGCAGATCCAGAAAGGCCATCCGGGTACCTGTAGGGTAGTGGAGTGAAATGCCTTCAGTTACACACTTTGGTTTCCTCGAAAATCAAGCAGTCAATTGTTTAAATCGTTGGAACATTCCCTTTCGGTGAAAACCGAAACCATCTGCACTTCTCATGCATCTCCGGCTGGATCATGTATTCTGAACTTTCTGATTCAGCAAACTTTGCAAACGAGATGAAGGGTGCCTCATTTTACTCCAATACAAGTTCCATCTTACTTTCCATGGACGTTCTTGGGACCATGTCTTCCTAAGAATTTTCCATGTTCGAAAACGCTCATCCCATTCATCAAAGTGGAAAAAGATTTTATGCACAGTTCAATCAACGTTGACAGTAACAACAACTAAAGATGCCCGAACTTGGTCTACCCACTGGCCTGACCACCTAGATTAAGGTCCTATACAACATTGCACCGACCAAATTTACCATGTAGATTCTGCCACATGACTCCAACTGACCAACTTAACGGTAATCGTTTTGAGATACGGTCGTGCTGGAAATCACGATTCACTCGGGAAAATGGCACTTGATTAGGCCTGACGTGAAAATACGGAAGTGCCCCTAAGAAAGCAGAGTTTGCATGGGCTGGACTTTCTCATTGTCTCCCCTCCTCACCGGGCCTTGCGCCTTAGCCGAGAGGCCGACGGATCCACTGCGGCGAGGATCACGATTGAAAGCCCTCGCCTCCTGATCTCTCCCACTACGAGTACGTCGTCGATTTCAGCTCACCCGTGTCTCGTCGGCAGTCCCTTCTCTCCTCCATTGTGTCGAGTTTCAGCTCTGGACAAGCTTCTAGTGCGGAAATTGTTCGTTCGCCTGCTCAATCGGCATAACCGTCAGCCGAAAATAAACTGCTGATTGGAGAGCTCCACCGGTTTTGCTTCCTTGAGGAACATACTGCAATAAATTGAGGAAAAACAGCTGCCCTGGTATGTGCGTGGATAAGCGTTGTTCTTATCTTTCTTTCTTCATCCAAACGTGCTCGCGATTGCTTCACAGGATGTAGGGATTCTCTGTCTTCGATGTGATTAATGAAATTGGGCAGCTGGAATTTTCTCCACAGTGCGTTTTAGGTGGAGAGTGTTGATCTTGTTTGTGGATTTTTGCTGTTACTAACGGAAGCGTTGTAAAAATATGACGACTTAGAACTTTGATGTGCTTACTTGTGTCTTAGCAGCTTAGCCTAGGAAAGAAAATAAAGATGTTATGGACTGTAAACTGCGGCCTGTTCAAGGGAGCTCTTTTGATGTTTAACTTTTGTTCTGTCTATCTTTATTATGAATCCGTTGCTCATTCATGTCGATTACTAATCCTTGCTGTCGGACATTTTTCTGTTCATCGTTCAATTGGTTGGCAAGTCCAAATTGGAAATGCTAGTGCAGATGCATGCTTCAGTTCATGATTTGCACGCTATGATATTAGCAGATGAGTAAAGTCGCATGCTTCAGTTCATGATTCAAACACTATGATAATAGCAGATGAATGTAGTTGTCCTGCTGTTTCATATATTTTCTTCTTACAGAGCACTTTGCTTTTATCAAGCCAAAACAGTTTCTAGACTATGATACATCACATTTCTTTTGAACCCAATTACTCATTGTCCTTGTGCTTTCTTTGTACTGTTTAGAAGGTTTCCTTTCTGAAGTTTATTTGTTCTTTGATCTTTTTTCATATCTTTTTTTAACATATACCATTATTTTGGTCATGTTTATATGTCTCTTCATTTTGCTTTCAAATTTATAAACAATACTAACTTATTGCATTTCTTAACTTTGTATGACAGATATAATTCAGGAAAATGGGTATCATTGAGAAGATTAAAGAAATTGAAGCTGAAATGGCTCGTACACAGAAAAATAAAGCAACAGGTTCGTACAGTCTTTTACTTGAATATTTGCAGATCTTATTACTTATTTTGTTGCATGACTTACTTAGAACTGGGAATAGTAGAAAATCAGATGTTTTCATAACAATCTCATCAGTACTGATCTACCTGTCTGAGGTGTCTTGAGTTTGATATTCTCTGAGAATTGCTGCTTTTGTCATTGTCTTATTCCTGTTTTATAGATTTTTCTGTTGATTAGATTCCACCATTTGTTAATTATATCCTTTTGCTGCATGATGTTTGATGATATGTCTGAATCTTTTATTTCTTGAAATTTGTAGAGTATCATCTTGGTCAGCTCAAGGCAAAGATAGCAAAGCTCAGGACACAATTGCTGGAGCCTCCAAAGGTGTTTATCTTGGTTTTTTCATTCGTCTCATTATCAACTTTCATATGATGGTGTCTTAGTTAGGTACCTTACATTCATGCACAGCATAGATACTAAATACTTGAATTTTCTCCCTTTTTTTATTATTTTAGGCATTCAATAAGAAATTTTCATTAGTCACACACTAAGAGGGCACATGAAGGCATATACAAAAGGTGTTCAAGACTGTATGAAAACATGAGCGTCAGAAAAATCACTCATATGACTACTAAACCTTAACCCCCTTGTGCACTTGTCTTTGTCTTGTTATTCTTAGAGTCAACTCACTTGTTTGTTTCTTAAAGTGGCATAGGCTATTCACATTCTTTGCATAACTGTGTATTTGTAGGATCCATCTATATACCCTTTATCATCCACCATTGGAGAGCATGTCTGTTTCTTTTTAGCCATAGGACAGTTCTTATTTCATTTTAGACTACAATTCTCAACTTTGAAATGGATAGCTTTTGATAGAAGAGAATCTCTCCTTTATTCCTTTCAGTGCCAAAGTTCCCACAAAATGTGTTTGAATATATTTGTTTTTAAAGATCTATTTCATGGTAATATGCAAACTAGTAGATGCATATGTTAGATATAATGCTAGCAGATTATGCACAAAGGTGAGGTTTTTAGACATTTTATATTTATAAAGTTTCGAGTTTAGTAATAGTTTTAATTTTTCAACTGTTAGACTTTCATTTTTTTTTTCAATAAACTTTTTAAACACTATAGTTTTGTTTGAGGTTTCAAAACAAGATAAAGGTAAACTCATTTCATAAGTTCAATGGCTATATTCTTAGAATTGATATAAATGAAACATTGGTAGGTTATAAGCTTGTTAGAGGGACATGGAGGGACTTGATCCGATTGGATGTAATTGTTTAAGTATTACCCTATGTAGGAACCTTGAGGAGCTCCTATTCGGTTTGCTCATATTGATATTTACAAAGTTCTAGTTTTTTCTTAGATACAAGACAGAGAATCATTGGCCATGTCTCTGTAATGTTAAAGTTTTAGTAGAGCATGTGATTGATATTTATTCCATGTCTTTCTATGAAACTCCTGTCTCTCATATTCTCTGATCTGTTGTGTTGTTGTTTCTCTGGCAATTCATTATTAAATATGGTTTGTGCTCCTTGACATGCTTTTGATCGATCATTTTATTATGAACTTTACCTGATGTGTTTGGCTGATATTCACTTAAAAATTCTGTATTAGGGTTCTAGTGGAGCTGGAGAGGGATTTGAAGTTACAAAATATGGTCATGGACGTGTAGCCTTAATAGGATTTCCCAGGTGTTCCATCTTTTTGACCTCTAGCATTTCTCAGAGTTCAATTTGTGCGTATGATATTTATATATTTATGTCTATCTATATATTAAAGGAGATTACAATAACCTATAGTTCTTTTTCAATGCACTAGTCGGGAAATACCCTAGAACTGCAAGGATTGTCAGAATATTGTTGGTTCACAATGTAGGCTTTGTCTAAATAGAGTTTACTAGTTAAAGGTGAAAGCTAATGGATTGCGTACTTTGAAGGATACATGTTAGTTGTTCAAAAGTTATTCGTCATATAGGGCAATGATATGGAGGGATAACTTCAGAGATTCTATTAGTAGAGAAAAGTGGATTTGAGGCTGGACTGCCATAAGACATGGCAAAGCTCAATTTCAAACTGAAAAATCACTTCTCCAGCATCCAAGATGTTGAACAAATTTCCTGCCATCTTTATGTTGTTCATGAAGCATGCACGTGTTTGAGAAAGCCAATAAATCTAATTTGGTCCTTTTCATTATCCAGTGTGGGAAAGTCAACACTCTTGACTATGTTGACGGGCACACATTCAGAAGCTGCTTCTTATGAGTTCACTACACTTACCTGTATTCCGGGAATCATTCACTACAATGATACTAAAATTCAGCTGCTAGATCTTCCTGGAATTATTGAAGGTGCTTCTGAAGGCAAAGGACGTGGGAGGCAGGTAATGATATTGCCCAAGCATTTCTTGAAGCATGCTTTGTTTACTGTTATCCTGAAATTGAGACAGGCATGGTTCCTTTGATCTGATGTTCATTCTATCATCAAGCTTTACTGTAATTGAAACATTATAATACTTCTCTCAGGTTATTGCTGTTGCCAAGTCTTCCGACATTGTGCTGATGGTGCTTGATGCTTCAAAAGTAAGTAGATTATCTCTACAATCTTTTGAAAATTGTAACAACTTGTGCATATGCTCCAAAGTATTTCATTTTGTCTTGTGTTGTGCCTTGTACATGTTGTGTCTACTCTCTACCTCTCTAATTTAGACATTCCTGCCATCAATATGTTCTTTTATTATTACAGAGTGAGGGTCACAGACAAATATTGACAAAGGAGTTGGAAGCTGTTGGTTTGCGTTTAAACAAGAGACCGCCTCATGTAATGACTATGATATGAATCTTTGCATTTGATCTTCCTCTTTTTTGTTCCATTTCAAAAACCAAACATTTCTTCAGCCAAAATTAGAAAATTAGCTGTGACTTGCTTGGCCTATTAGATAAGATTTTGTTTGGTTGGCAGATTTATTTCAAAAAGAAGAAAACTGGTGGCATCTCATTCAATAGCACTGTTCCTCTGACTCACGTTGATGAGAAGCTCTGTTATCAAATTCTGCATGAATATAAAATTCACAATGCCGAGGTACCCATTTTTTTTATTTATATCTGTTGCACAGCATCAACACCAGAAATGGCTTGACATTGGCAAATGAAATTTGTTTCAGTTGCTCTTTCGTGAGGATGCCACTGTGGATGAGCTCATTGATGTAATTGAGGGCAACCGGAAGTACATGAAATGTATATATGTTTACAACAAGATAGATGTGATTGGTATTGATGATGTGGACCATTTGGCTCGTCAGCCCAATTCGGTTGTTATTAGCTGCAATCTGAAGGCAAGTCATGTTTCTCAAATTTCCATATCTTTCGGGCTGTTTGAAGGGATATTTTGAAATTTTTTTGTTTTGTGGCCATTGTTGTTTGTTCAGTTGAACTTAGACAGGTTACTCGCAAGGATGTGGGAGGAAATGGGGCTTGTAAGGGTCTATACAAAGCCACAGGGACAGCAACCTGATTTCACTGACCCAGCTGTTCTTTCTGCTGTATGTCCATTCTATCATCTTATTCTCGTTCACACTCGGTATTCTTCTATGCATTTTAATTTCTCTCTCTCTATATATTTATCTCTTTTTATCTGATTCCTATTTGTGGATATTATAGGATAGAGGTGGCTGCACAGTTGAGGATTTCTGCAATCACATTCACAGAAATTTGGTGAAGGATGTGAAGTATGTGCTTGTCTGGGGCACTAGTGCAAGACACTACCCACAGCACTGCGGCCTTGGTCATATGCTTCAGGATGAGGATATTGTTCAGATTGTAAAGAAAAAGGTCTTTTACAAAACCATATTATCACTCTTGACTCTCAAATGATTCCCTTTTCATTTTAATGTATTCCTGATATATGCCTCTGGGAGATTCTATCCAAGGTCCAGTCCTTTAGACCAGACCATTACACCCCTCCATTTTCTTTTATGCCATGGAGAATCAGCGTTATTTGGTGGGTGGGATTCGCCCTGGTTCTAAATGACTGATCCAATCGGATTTTTTTGAAGTTTGTTCTGAAAAGATTTTGGTTCTGGGAAATTTTCTTCCCATGTGAGCTAAATGCTCCTCCAGATAACACGCTTATTCAATGGTTGTTGATTATCATGAGTCCCATGCTTATATTCACAAGACATGCACCAATTTTTTTGACAGCTAAGACATGCAACAGTTAACTGTGATGATGAATCACGATATATATATTTTATTTAAATATCGCGTACTCTAGAATGTCCATACCTGAGGACCTATTAGTTCCAGGGTCTACCTAGTTAGGTTCTTTATTCTCATTTCAGTTACTAGAATAAGTGGGGTTCATTTCCTGAAGATTTATCTCCCCCATTTGAATATTAGCATTAGATCAATGATAATAATAAGATTTCCAAGAATACTGGAATCGGAAATAATGGTCTTTGCTTTTTGGCATGTGCAGGAAAAGGAAGATGGAGGGAGAGGAAGATTCAAATCTCATTCAACTGCTCCAGCTCGTATATCTGACAGGGAGAAGAAGGCTCCATTGAAGACATAAAGCTTGCATCCTTCAGATCAATGAGTCCGGAGTTTCCTCGATACTCTTGAGGGCATCTGCAGAACGAATTTGGTAATTTATGAGCAATCCAGAATCTTACGCCGAGTGTTTACAGTTCCTGCTATGTTGAGGCGGTTGTTATGGTCTTAGGTAGTGTTGGTGAAGTCTTATCATGAGAAATGGTAATATTTTTGACAGCTGGTGATCCTGGGCATGTATTTAATTTTAATGGGGACAGCCTGTATTGATGGTGATTGCTAGAGAACATCCTTGGACATTAATTCCATGATTCCCTGCTCGGTCAGGTTCTCTGCTTGAGCCGTCCTGCTATTGCGCTACAACTTCTTGAGCTTGTCATCATCAGTCAAAGTCGAACTGCACAACGGATCAATACCCGGTCCTTGGATGGTTTGAGTAGGTTTGAGTTCTAAGGTAATATGTGTTTCACCATCCCACGACCAAGACTCTTGTGCGGTTGATGTAATATTTGGAGAAATAGGGATATACCTCGTAAATCCGAGCGAGATCTCTGCACGATTGGATCCACCTGGGTTAGGATGGTTCAAAATTCTGTTGTCTGATTCTGGGGGCAGGGATGAATTATTGGTCGTGCGCTGTCCCTTTCACTGTGGGAAGGAAGGAGGGATAGGATAGTGGAGTCAGCAACACTAGCGTATGTTCCCAAAGAAGAAGATTCTTCTTATGGATCCAGCCACTGTGATGTCCCTTCACCTTCCCATGGTCGTCCCTCGATCGAATTCACCCCAGGTGTCTATTCAGTCCTTTTCAGTCTCACGCAAGTCCTCGAAAATCTGTTCCATGCAACAGCGTCGACACATAGAAAACCATTCACCTAAAGCGGCCTCGGTCTCGGTTTCTACCACGTCCGTAGATCGATTACATCACCTTAATAACTGGAAAATATCATTGGCGGTGGAACTGGTGCAACAGTGTCAGGAAGAAATTAATTCTCAGTGTGATTGATCGAACACCCGACAAGCGATTGCATAGACGAAACAAACAGTATTCCTATCAAAATCAGTAATTATTATTTATTAGACTACTGCCTAATCTTCCCATTTTGTCAATTGGACTTCTCTGCCGTTCTGATTTGATGCCTGCGTGCTCTTGACATATACCTCCCTAAGAAATTACAGATTTATAAACCAAGGACGGCAGAATCTTGGAAACCGGGTCTTAGTCTAATAAAACCCAGATGGACAGATGGGCCAATTTCTTGATAGACTCTATCATGCGCAAAGGGGCACAATAGAGAATGGAGAACAATGCAAAAGCATTATCTTTGATATGAAATTAAGTGATCTTTGTGTTCAGTATTCACCAATTACAGGACCAGCCGTGGCTATGCCCAGAAGATTAGGAAGGAGGGAAAAGATAACATAGAAAATTCTATCCGTGATAATCAAATTTAGATCATTTTTCATAGATAGTTCACATATGTACGCGTGCATATATATATATATATATGTAGTGTGTGTGCGTGCGTGCATATGACGTTATTTGGTTTTGTAACATGGACTTTCTGGCTGCAGCAACAGTGGCCACCGAGCGTGAGTTAGATGTTGATTATGATATGCTGTAGGTTCTAGCTAGGGTTTGGTTGAAAGGAGGAGGTAAATTGGCCCTTTGACTGGGTTGGCAGCTTTCAAGCTCATTATGTACAACATGTCCCACTCCTACTCCCTATTAGACAAGATTTTTAGGGTTTGTGATACCATACCTAAATTTAACATATCCCATTGAATTTCCTTGCCTCACCTCAGGCTCGATGATTAGCGTCTTACGACGTTCCATGCCCGGGTTTTCTATCGGCATACCTAATCGCTCTATGCACAACTTTTCTCTGTACGTACTCATCGTATGGAACGAGGAGATTATGTATAGCTACATCAAGAGCACGACAGCATCCTGAAATATTCTTTCCCATTACGAGCTTTATGGGTCGAAAGAGAGGCCGTCTTTTGAGAAATGTAACGTGAACTAAAGCAAACCAAAGCAGATAGATAGTTCGCAGCATAAGGATGGAATCAAAACCTGCTTCCTTTAGCTTTCTTGCTTTCTGGGGATGAGCTTATTATGCTTTCCTTCACCCCCATCTTTGGTGCTGAGAGTGGGGAGTGGGGGGGCTGGGAAATAAAAGAAAAAAAGAGGGAGGAAAAGCTGCCACTGTGCTTGCTGTTGCTGCACTGCCCACATTCTCCATCGGGATCACCCAAATATACTTCTCCCCTTCCTCCCTTTTTTTTTCCCCCTCTTTTTTGCTAAAGCTTGGCCCGACCCTCTTGATTTCACATTCCCAACCACGGCCCCTCCAAAAAAGCGGACTGCCCAAGAACCTATGTGGAAGGAGGAGGGGGACACACATCTATTAATTAAGATGCAAAGTAGTTTCATTTATTAGGTTACATTAAGTTATTCCGTACACTTTTTATTTAAATAAGATCTTAAATTCAAATATTATAAATTAGAATAATACAGTGATGATATTTGTCGGAAAATGTTCAACTCAGGACTGTGTGGGTCCTGATTCGGATATTTGAGGGAAGAAGGGAGGGCGTATCCCACGTGGATTGCGGGGCCAGGTGTCGAAGAATGAGTGGTCCAGATCTTGCCTGGACAAATGAGAGGGAGCAGCATGATAAAAAATAAAAAAAAAATCTCCCCCCGATCCCTCCCTCTCTCTCTCTCTCTCTCTCTCTCTCTCCATTGCATCACGGGGATGCGTGCAGCTTACACGTGTGTGTGCGCACTAGGTGTACGACAGTTGGCCACCCCAACAACTCTCCTCCCTTGTCACGTGTGCCTCACGCGACTAGATATCCGGTATAGATGATAGATACACGAGTTTGATCCACAAAATTACCTTCGCAGAGATAGGTAAGTATACCTATGTAATGTTTCCCCTTTTGGGTTTTTTTTATGGTTTTTTAGAACTTTAAATATCCCAATAGGTGGATTAGTATTATCGAGATAAATTTCATATAATAAATTTAAAGTGAAATTATAATCAATATTTTATATATTTAATTTTTTAATTTAAATTTTACATATTTAAAAATTATCCTTTCAAACATGCATATTTGAGTCCTTAATATACTTCAATTTTAATTTTAATAGTTTGCTAACGTGACGGTTAGCGATATCACATGATATGACATGTTTGTATAATTCTTATCACGTCATTATATCATATCAATCCAATTTTACTATATCAGTATATTGTATCGGTAATTTATCGTCATATCATTATGTCACGTCAACAGATAATAATTACATAACTCACCGTTAGAATTATGATTCAAGCATATTACAAAACATAACATGTAAGATTGAAATAGTTATTTTCAAATATATATAATTTAAATTTTAAAAAAAAGTAAATATTTAATGTAATTATATCAGCTATATATATATATATATATTATACAGCAATTATTAATATCTAATAGACGCCGTTTCTAACGATTGAATACAAGTCAAACATTTTTGTTTCGACTGTGTTATGCACCAGAAAACAAAAGCTTCGACAGCTACGTATTATCCCAACAACAAGCTCTCGTCGCCCAAATTGTGTTATCTCTACCGCTCGCTGTTTTCCAAGATCAACACCCACTGACACATACGCATCACGGGAACTGTGAGAGGCTCTGATGTGATCTTATACCACCCCCCCCAACTCACCCATTGATCGAGAAAGAGTTGAGTCCACACGACCGTGTGACCCCCTCGTGCGCCCGCCCCGATCGGTGGACATATGTAAAAGATGGCCGGGTCGAGATGAACCTTCGACAGCATGTGCGTGTGTGTGTGTTTCGGTGTTGTCGGACCTCGGGGTCTTATACGCACGCTGCCATCGAAAAGCTGATAGAGCAAAACAGGAAATCATCATGTCAGCTTCTTTTAGGTAGAGAGCTTGTTGATATCGGCATTGTATTGGTAGTATCAGTGCAGCTGCGTTCTGCTTTAGATCCGCATGCACATTCACCAGAAAAGACCTAGGGTTTCGACAGAATCGTTGGCACGAACGTGTGTGCTTGTGAAGATAGCGTTTCCCATAAGTGAAATTTCGAACCAGAAATAGATCGAATAGGGCATTTATAATTTTCATCTTGTAGGTTCGTTCGTTCAGGTTCATCCTAGTACGTATTGGACTATCTAATTTCATATAAGTCAAAGTGTAGGAGGACAGGGATATCAAAAATCGACCTTGAAAAAGATTGCTTGTGGGTTCAATTAATCTAGCCGAACACCCATAACACGATCTGATGAGATTTGAATTGGCAATACGACTTTAACTAGGCCATCTTATGCACTAAGTTGTGCACGGGAAATCTGTCAAACATTCCTTTCATAGACCTGAGGAGATATTTAGTCTGCGGGCAATTAATTATCTCTACCCTTTAAGACCGTATAATCCATTGCGACATTTGGCTATGCAGATGACCCACGGTGAACCCCCAACAACAGGACATGCAATAAAGGAGGGCAAGCCAAGAGGATCGGCTAGCACCAGTCAAGCGAGCCAGCCAGCCAGCCAGCCAGCCAGCTAGCTAGATAGTTCTGTGACCCTCATGGTTCAAGGTCCCACCGAAACTGAAGCTACGACCACTGAATCGTTAATTAGGGTGGTTATGGTGTCGAGGAGCTGGATTCTTGATAGTGTGGATGGTGTACTATTGCTATAGGGATTGCTGCTCAATGGCTCGTACGTGCATGGTTGCTGAGTGGCACGCAAGCAATATATTGGCACTATGGGCGAGCTGGCTACGTGATGACAGCTACAGTTCATTCCAATGCGTTTTTTGGTGGCCGGAAGGGGACCATCTCCACACGTTCAATTTATTAAAGAAGGAAAAGGACGAATGATAAAAAAGTGCTGTCATTTGTCTCCTCCACTCCTATCTCTCGAGGTCTCTCGGAGGGCGGTCGAATCGAATCGAATCCCAGCCATATTGTTCTTCAACCTAATGCAGGAGCCATTCTCGTGACGGTTACCCGTGAGAGAGTTTTCCCTTTTCTGAGTACGTGAGGGCCGGCACGGTCGACTTGTTTGAATCGACTCGCTTACGGTCCAAAAGGTCGAGAACGCTTGCTTGCCGCACGATTTCAATCCTTGGTTAGATACTTACTAGAAGATTGTTTTAACCTTATATATGACTGATGTATAAGTGAATTGGAGTGTGCGACTCTCATCGGTGCAGCCATCCATGGGAAAAACGAGATTTACACGGTGTCTCTTTTGTGGGTTTCATGAATAAAATACAAATATACAGTTTGTAAAAAAAATTAGTAAAATGTGAAATCATCTTAAAATTAATATTATTGTAAAAATTGATGGAATTACCATTCCCTAACTTCTGAGAGAAATGTCTATCACAATAATAGAATGCATATAACAAATATCACACATAATAAATTATGAAATCTAATAGAAAAATATTGATTCGTATTATAATCAAATCAACTCGAAAAATGGCAAAAAATTCTTCCAATTATAAACTTTATGCACACACAAGATCGACCCGGATTTTCATTGGAAAAAAAAAAGATGAATTGAACCGCTTTAACCAATTTATTTTTCCATGAAATGTTTTTGGGATTAATTAATTAGCTGCTTTTCTTCTTTGATCTCACCTTCAATTCAAAACCAAGGCTGGTATCCTTTCGTCAAAAGATAATAAAATAATTATTATTATAAAGCCCCTCATTTTATTATCCCTTTTACATGTACCCCCCAAATCTTTTCCAAGATCATAATCGCACGTTGCTTTTTGCAAGATTGCACCTGATCCCCTGCATGTTCCTAGAATGAATTAAAAGTAATTAACGTTTTGTTTAATCTAAGGCCTCCAATAGATTATACAATTTTATTTGCTCATTCTTTCATGTCCTTCTCCCTTTTTTTTTTCTCTAATTTAATTATAGGCTATTTTGAGCCCTAGGAGAACACCTTTGACACATAGAGGTATAGCCATTTTGTTCCCCTTTTCCTATTACATTTGGGCATACCCATTATGATATTGGGCATGAACTTTAAAAAGTTACCCAAAAAAGAAAAAGAGGGAGAGAATGTGTTCAAAGAATGAAGTACGGTAACTTAATCAGTAGATCAAACTGTTATGATTCAGTGGTCGACCTTAAACCCACATTGCGTACCCGCCCCGATCGATCGGCTTCCCTCTCGCGATCCTTTGATTATAAGACAGAAGTGCACCGACGCTGGACTGGCCAGTATTTCATGGTGTAAATGCACACGTAGTAATCGGCGTGGTCCGCTGAAATGTCCCTCGAGCAAACGAGGCCTCGGTGCAGGTCTCACATGTGCCCTGCTCGTGAGGTGAGCTCTGCACCAGTTCACGCAGGGATGAGCAATCAACCTTTCCTGGTAAGTTTGTGAGGGATGCTGTCCGTCCATGATGAGCCAAATAAATAAATGGATTCCCTACAAGAAATCGGTTATTTATCATAAATTTTCTTGAGTTTTATTCGTAGGGTTTGATATTTGCGGTAATGTTTGAAAACAAATAAAAGTAATAGTTGTAAAGTTACATTATCTACAAAACTTCATATATATGTATGTATGTTTTGAATCTAAAAACTCAAAGGGGATATGATATGAATCCGGATGCATGACCTTCAATATCCACAGCTACCCACACCTAATTAAATCAACCGTGCATCAGGGCTGTCGATGTTTGAAGAGCACAAGTTCCAAACCGGACTTTTGGTCGTCGTGCTTTGTCGGGGATCAGACAAAGCCTCGTCCTGTCAGAAGGCTGACTGTCCAATATAATGTGCTGTAACCCAGTTACCATGACCAAGGAAGTCTGTCTCAGTTCATATTCGTTTTTCTCATTATGAATCTCCCTCTCTGTAATTCGATCGCATATTACGGCCGAATTGCTGTAGGACGATAGCAAGAATATTCCCTCTAGATATAGGAACGCACACCGTGCGCAGGAGTTACCCAAATATCTTACCGCTGGGGGCTCGTCATGCGTGAAGTCCCCGGCCGACGAGCGAGTGGATTTCCTCTTCGTTGGAGATCCATGAACAGTCGGACTGTTGTTATTTACGTGTGTGCGCCATGTGATACAACAGTTCAGAAAAGACACTCGAGTCAATGGAACATCTGCAGTCTTCCCTGACAGGCTACACCAGCACGCTTACCTGCAACTTTCGCATCCAAGAATGACGTTCGGTTTACCAAGATATGAAGGAGAGGAAAAATCGAAAATGAGGAGGAATTCTAACGGTTGTAATATGAACCCGCATGGGACGGTTGAAACACTTATCTGACTCATTCGGGTCTCGGGTTCGGACGAACGTCGACCGATAAGGCATCTTTTAGATTTTTTGACACGATCGGAATGTTTATTATAATAGAGAAATGGAAGTACAGCATGATTATATTATCTTGAACCTTAAAACCAAAATGGATGCACCATTGTTTACCTCAGCTGGGAAAATTAATACAACCAATGTGTGTGTGTTTATATATATATATATATTTATATATGTTGGTAATGGATTATTTTTATATTCCTTTTTTCCTTTTAGTATCCAAATTCACTGGCACTTTAAATCATTAGATGCTCTTGGGTTACCCTATTTACATACATACTTATTTTGGATTTTTTTAATAATAATAATAATATATTCAATATAATTATTGAACTTTTTTTTTTTGTATATTGTTATTTTTCCCCCTTTCTTTTTCAATTGCAGCAATTGATGGGGCGGGGGGATAAGGCAATATCTTCTACTATGTGAGCAATGAATGATGAGGAGAGTACTGGAAGATCTGCCATTGCTTTTTAACCCCATTTCCTCCCTTTTGGCTCTTGTTCTCTTACAAATTTCTCGTGTGAATAGTGATCTCTCTTCATATGCGTCAGTCCACCTAAGTTAGATGGGCATGTTGAAAAAATAAAATTCATCTAAACATTGATATTTCTACTTCGTAGAATTAAGATATTTACTAACTTCCAGCCGTGCGTATTAACCGATTCATATTCGTAATTGTAGAATCTCTCCTCCTTCCTTCTCTTCTTCATTGATTCAATAGACCCTATGTGTAATTTAGGTTTATGTCTGATCGTCCTACTAAGAGAGAAACAGCCTAAGTTCGATTATCATCGAATTCTGAATCGCAAGCTCGTGCACCATGCCAACCAACCAACCATGGAGAATGAAGAAAGCCCATATGCTCTGAAAAGTATATACACATAAGCACTCAACTCTATGCATAACTAACGACACTTGGTGAACATTAATTAAAAGGGACTGCCTGAAATGAAAAGGAAAAAAGAACAGACAATATCCCAACATAAGAGAGAGCAAGCAAATCTTATTCCCATCAGTAAACCCCACCACACCCATTTGATTGAATCTATTGAAACTTTTTGATTGTTATCTTCCCCCCTTTTTTTGTGGAGTTACACTATCATACCATTAGCAATAGCTCTATTGGTGTCAAGATTGGTTGTCTCGTACACTGGCAATTCCTCGCTATACCTATACCCACCACCAATCCCAATCCCAATCCCAATCCCAATCCCAGAAAGGTTTTCCAATTCGAATAGATCAGAACTTGCACAGCTTGCTCCATCATCATCATTTTCGTCTATGTCTTCTCGATCTTCACGACCATTAAACAGTTCTTGATTTTCTTGTGTTTTTGGATAGATCTTCACCGTCGTTGAATTGGCCCCTTGATGGTTTTCTCCGAGCTGAAGACTTTTCTGCCCACAGGGGCGACGATCTTCATCGACTACCACACTCACCGGGCAAAACCTTACCGTTCTTTTGGTGCCATCGCCGGTGAACTTCCCTCGTGATGATGGAGTTTTGCTCAAGCAGGATCTCGAGAATGAGGCAGAAGAGCAAGTTGATGAGTAACCCGACTCAGGCACTCTCCCGGGGAAATTCGCATCGTACTCGCTCGAATGCTTTGCTTTCTTAGCACTGAATAAGGCGTTTAGGAAGCTTGCGAGCTTAGCTCCTGGTGAAACTGGCTTGTTATTGTTGCCACTCACTCTCTTGAACTCCTCATAGATCTTCAATGCCTTGGATTTTGCCTTCACAACTCGTCCTCCTCCTCCTCCAGCTTGCTTATGAAAATGAGGCCTAATAACTTGATGAACTCCCAAATTATTGTCCTCACCGTGCACGTCCATCATGTGGGGCCTAGCTAGTCGTTCACCTGAGATGCTGGTCCAGATGGGTTTGAGCTTCTTCATCGAGTAGCAAGAGGAGGGATATCTTGACTTGCTTTCACTGCGGGAGGAATAATCCGACTCCGATGAAGAGAACCCTCCCCTGTTCGAGCTCGAGTCTGAGGAGCTCGAGCTGGAATTGCGGAGAATCCTGGGACTCCTCCCAATATCAGCAACGGAGTTCCACTGAGCGGTCACTGGCTCATTCTCTCTCTTATACGTCCAGTACTTCTCAATCTCATAAGCTCTTTGATGGCCATCAGTAACCACCTTTGACTCTTTTCCCTTCAAAGCACCACCTATAACAAAAGAAAACAATTTGTAACTGGAAAACTGGTGAGGAAATGATATAATCATGGTTACACCGCAGGCGCAGCTGGTATATACCTTGATTGTGGGTGATGGTTTCTTGGTGGAAGAAGAGCGGGTGATGCTGCTGCGGTTGATGCGGGTAATCGTCTCCATCTTCATCGATCGAACGGTAGATGGCGTCGAGGAGAGTCGAAGAGAAAGATGGGCAGTTCTGGTGGTGGTATCTCCTGATGTTGCCACCGTCTCTGCGAACAGCAGCATTGTACTGGTGATCCCCCATTGATTTCTCACAGCACCCTTGAATCCATTCTTATCTCCTATGTAACTCACACACACACACATATATATGGTCAGTGAGGGCTCTCTGCAATATATATCTAGCTAGCGGTCTTCTCCTTTTCACATGTCACAACACGAACATGTGTGAGTGAAAGAAGAAAGAGAGAAGAAGCTAAGGGAGGAAGAAACTCTTAGAAGAAGAGTACTCCCTACTCAGTTTAATGGAGGGTTGAGAGAGAAAGAGAGAGAGAGAGAGGAGAGAGAGAGAGTAATGAAAGCCTAAAGCCACGCCTTGAGCGAGATACAGAGAGAGAGAGAAACAGAGAGCGAGCTTTAGAGGACTCTTTTCTTCTCTCTTAAAACTTTTCCCCTCACTCGGCTCGGGACTTCTTATAACATAGCCCGCTAGGCGAGGAGAGCGTGCGCAAGCGCTCATCATAATTTAATAATTAAAAAATTATATATTTAATTATTATTATTATAATTTTTTACATGTATTTTACTTTTTTTCTTATTTTTAAACTAATATTTAGTTACATCTCTTCTATTATATCGATAATGAATAATCCTAGACCCTTGAGCGGAAGATATTTATGGACTCATATAAGATAATATAGTTTATAAAAAATATATAAAAGTATTTACGTGGTCGGACCATTTTAAGTGTTTATATCATAGTTTTTAAAATGGACCGGGTCTGGAACCGGTCAAGGTATGGGTTCATAGGTCGGATTGGAGGTTCAATGGGTTGAACCGCATACTTAATAAATAATATTAATAATATAATATTTCAATAAATGGATATAATATTATAATTTAATTATGATTTATAATTAAAATTATTAATATAGTTATAATGTTAGTCCAAATTCAACATAAAATATAAATATAAGTTTAGTAAAATAAAATAAGTATATTATAATATGTTTTTGTTTTTATTTTTATTTTTATTTTTAAATTGACCGATTTACTCATCGGTTTAATTGGATTTATTGGTTTAAGTAAGAACTGGCCAGTTCAATTGAATTTGATCTCATTTAAATAATAATTGGATTTTTTGTGAGAACCGGACCGGGTGAGTGGCCGGTTCTTGGTCCGATTTTAAAAACTATGGTTTATATGTTAAGAGTTGACGGGGCTACCTGCCAAGTCGGCATCGGGCGATGTGGGCTGGCGCACTAATTATTGGATGCTTCCGTCTGGTCGAGAAATTATCGGTACGCACCGGGGGAGCACAGACTAGTCGAACTTATCACAGGGTCGAACGCTAGGCCTCGGTGAGTATTAGTCGATAGCCGCTAATTGAATTCACAAGGACACGATCTCCTCTCCATAACTAAGACATTCCATTCATTCGACCCAACGAAATCGTGTTGATCTTCGGTCTTACTGATCTCCAGCTGAATCGATGGCCCTTCTCTCTCTCTCTCTTCCTTACAAGACAAAGTAGAGATAAGCTCATCAGTGCATATGATTAAGATCATATTAAAAGGTAAAAGGAGGACGTCGATCCAAGCACCAAAGCCCACCTCTGCAGTTGATTCTTTTCTAGAGAGGGGAACGGCACGACGGAAATGTGGACTTGATTAAGAGTTCGACCATTCGATTTTTGATAGGTAATGCTCACAAATCGAGGGTGGTGTCGTTAGCCCATGTAGTTTTCTTTTTTTTGTTTTATCAAATTCTCCGATTACTTTAGTACAATATTGACAGAGTGGGGCATTCAGTATAGATTTTCTCGTGCTGAAATCAATTCCATCCTCGAGTTAATCTAAATGATCGATACTCAAGCAAACCGATGCATGCTTAGGAGACCATCATCTTCTACGACTCCCCGATAGTGTTAGATTCGAAATTCATACGCGAGATGGCTATTCAAAATGATATATATATATATATATATATATGAGCAGCCATCAAGTTCAATCTCCTGTTAAGGTTGTCGCATTAATTATGGATTAGGATAAGGACACGTTTGCTTTATATTACAAAAAGCAGACAATTTGGTCTGATTAACGTGAGCCAAGCAGATTAGGACTAGAAAATTCTTTATGCCAATATTGGTAGGTGAAAATAAAAAGTATAATTAATTAATTAATTAATCAATTAAAAATTTTCAAGTTTAGAAAAACCCTAATATAAAATCTCCACATATAAAGCATGCACGCGTGTGCAATTGTTCATTAGGTTTAGGCCATCATTCAGACCGGTTCCTAGCAAGCTCTTCACTCTCAGCAATTGAATGGAATCGTCCAATAAATTTGATGATGTGTCATATAACAGTCAGACCTTTTTCTTTTCAACTTCATTTGAAATTTACCAATTTTTTACATAGTTTTAAAAACTGGACCGGGCCGGCCGGTTCAACCGGATCAATCAAGAACCGGTCACTCACCCAGTCCGATTCCTACAAAAAATCCAATTGCATATTCAAAGAGAAAAACTCCGGCTGAACCGGCCGGTTCCCAATTGGACCAATGAACCTAATTGAGCTCATGAAAAAACCGACGACTTAAAATTTAAAAAAAAAACAAAAACCTATTATAATGTACT
>CXYZ01012863.1:214206-238252 GCA_900006705.1 Sonneratia caseolaris | reverse complement strand
TAAATTTATTAGTAATATTATATTATTTATATTATTTATTAAACATGCGGTTCAATCCATTGAACTTCCGATCCGACCTATAAACTTATATCTACACTGATTTCCGATCCGGTCCGATTTCAAAAATTATGATATTTTATATAAATTTTCCAGATCCCGACCCCTACCGTGAAATGCACATGGGCTAACCCTAATAAACAACCCAATTACATATGCCTGCCCTTTAAAATAATCTCTCTCTCTCTCTCTCTCTCTCTCTCTCTCTCTCTCTCTCACACACACACACACACACACACTCTTTTGAAATTTAAAGCCAATGTGTCTCAACCCACTTAAAGACATAATTACACTTGAAATCCTATATATTTGTCGATTTTTGCACACGAGATATGTATATTTCAAAATGATTCTTTTTAGTTCCATCTGTTTGATTTCATAGTATATTTGAGTCTTAATTTTAACGATTCGCCGATATGATATTTAACGTCGTAACGTGGCATGACACGTTACTATAATTTTTGTCATATCTTCGCACCACGTCAATCGAATTTACCAAGCTAGCATGACACATCATTATGTTACGTCAATAAATAATAGTCATGTCAGCATGCCGTTATAATTAATACTTAAGTATATTACGAAATCAAACATATATGATTAAAAATGTCATTTTAAAACATATATGGTTTAAGTTTCAAAATATATATATAATTTTTACTGTAATTATCATATTATATATGCTTATATATATATATATATATAAATATAAAAGAGCATTCTTCATTTCCAAAAAGAGGATGAGGGCAATGTTGCTTTTCTACGAAACCAACCCATGGTTACACCCACAAGCCATAAATGGGTCATTTTTTTAGTCCTATCGATTGTGCGCAAATCATGAGATTCTATCGTGCATCATGGGGATCGCAAACATGTGCATCGATGGATTTCAAAAAAAAAAAAGAAAGAAAAGAAAAGAAGGGCGGCATGCCGAGGTCCACGGTCTCATCATTCAATGTCGAATTAACCCGATTTTTCATTCGTGGGTCAAATTACTTTTGGATTGGAATTGCTAGATCCCCCATGGCCCATCTGCACATAATTCCTTGGATCCATAATGGGCTACATATATACTACCAATAGAGTGGTCGCGACTCCGTGTAGATTTCTTTAATCCCAGTGATCAATCATGATTGTGCAATTGGTCCCCCTCCGATTGTTGCATTAACAAATTGAGAAGCTTGCTACACACACATTCGCATATATACAACAACATAATGTGCATATATATTACACTCACAAGATCTTGACTAATTTCCACGAGCCACAACTTTTGCTACTTGGCCATGGTCTGGCAAACATTCATACTCACCATATGGAGGTGTTTCGGGCTGCGTTATCTGATATTCGAAAATCTAATAATGGATCCTGAAATTTTCGAGAGCCTATGTACTTTTCTTGAGGAATTCAAACTTAATTGGGTTCGTGAGTTTTTCGATCACAAAAAGCATTATGGAGGAAGAGTTCATGGCATAGTTTTTAAAACCGAACCGGGCTGGCCGGTTTGACCGGTTCGACTGGGAACCGGCCACTCACCCGGTCCGATTCTCACAAAAAAATCCAATTATTATTTAAATGAGGTCAAATTCAATTGAACCGGCCGATTCTCACTTGAACCAATAAATTCAATTGAATCGGTGAGTAAACCGGCCAATTTAAAAATAAAAATAAAAATATATTATAATATACTTATTTTATTTTACTAGACTTATATTTATATTTTATNATAATTAAATTATAATATTATATCAATTTATTGGAATATTATATTATTAATATTATTTATTAAATATGCGGTTCAACCCATTAAACCTCCGGTCCGACCCATGAACCCATGAACCCATACCTTGACCGGTTCCCGGCCCGGTCCGGTTTTAAAAACTATGCTTTTGAGTGTGCACGCGGTATGTATAGCTCAGATGGAATTTGCTGAGAAGGATGTGAGCTCCTTTGGCATATCTCTTTATGAGACTGTCAGTAAGGTGGAAAGCAATTCCATCATGTTGTTTGTCATGCTAACTGTTATTTAATTTGCAGATCGACAGAGAAATCTCCATTGAGACCCTCTCCTCCCTCTATTATGCCTTACCGGTGTTGATTGCACGATATGGAGGAGTTTCGGGCTGCATTTCCTGATGTTTGAAAATCTAATAATGGCTCCCGAAATTTTCGAGAGCCTATGTACTTTTCTTGAGGAATTCAAACTTAATTGGATTCGTGAGTTTTTCGATCACAAAAAGCATATTGGCATGGAAAGCCCTGTCTGAATATGGAGGAAGAGTTCATGGCTTCACTAGGTTGCAGAGACGTACGGATACGCGTGAGGGACCCAGAGCCTCCACGGGCGATGGCCATAACTGAGCTTTCTTTAGCTTTTCCATGGGCGCCTTCTTGTAGTAGTCCCTCTTATCATGTCGATTCACCAGCCCATAAAAAGCTCGCAATTGGATACACTCGTAATGGTCTGCAATGCTTCGCGTGGAATATCTTTGTGAAACGTGCAGCGCAAGGAAATTAACTCTCCTTGAATTTATCTCGATCTGAATTCCTGTGCCGGGCATGTCTTAACGTAATTAAGATATCAATAGTTAAATCTTTCAATCCCCATGCTCTTAACACCAATCTCAGCGACCCCAAAGACAGTGACAGCAAATTTTAAAGCGTGGGAATCAGAGAAGATATTATCTTGATCCAACGTTTCCTATGTGAGTGAGTAGGCCCACGTCGGGTTACCATCACCGAAACTGGCATCTGAAGATCTCTAGCAGACACTTCATGAAAAAACCAGGGATTGCACGGAAAATAGTAAAGAGTTGGCACAAACTGGAACAGAGTGATGAAGAGTATGTACCCTGAACACCAGTGAACTGTGAACCTAGATCTGCTAAAGCAATGGGTTTTGCTAAGGACGTGGAGTAACAAGCAGAACTTCTTTGCTATGATATGTGTACCTTCAAGGCTCCAAACCAAGTTACAAGTACTGCTCCTGTATCCTAGCTCGGTTCTCCTCCCACCACAGCCTCGCATGCATCTCGTTGAACTTCTCTCGGCTGTGTTGGACATAGAGAAGTGTGTCAAGGCTGATTTTCCAGCTGGCTTGAGAGTTTCTTGAAAGAAAAGGGCAATATCTTACCTGAAACGTACTCGTCTAAGCTCCCGCATGCCACCTGGCAGTGCTCGGATAGTGATGTAAACCCCCGGTTCGTCTTCCTCAACCCATTCTGTCTCCATATCACTGGTGTTGCTCACAGAAAGTTCACCAGAGTGTTCTCCTGATGAAATGGAGCCATCTAAAGACGATGTCTCGGTTTTTGCTGCACTGATGCTTGAGACCTTTGGGGTTGTAGCAAGACCTGCCAAGCCATTGTAGTGCCGGGAACGCATTGGATGCCGATCAAGTGACTCTGATGATGAGAACTTCTTCCCTGTCAGATGTAGACAATCAGGTTGGCGTTCTTTGCTCAGAGGTGGAGTCATGGAGCTGTCCTTTGTAGAATCATTCCGCAAGTCCTGAAAGGAATCAGTAAGGCCACTTGCAGCACCACGATAAAACACAGTATTATTGATTCATAATGAGAATATCCTAGTTAAGTTTCCAGAGAATTGAAGCACAAAATCCCATACTAGACTCTCAGCCGTAAATTACAGCTACAGGCAGACTCACCTCATCCTCTGATCTTGGTGGAGTTGAAAGAGGGGCTGCTTGATGATTGGAGTGCTGAACATTGTAAAGTTCCATGACTTTCTCATAATTCTCCGTCCACCATTTCTGAGCTTGCCATTTGTTAAACATTTCACGGCTGATCAAATTTGATGATAATTAATCAGCAATCTCTCTCGAAGGATATGAAACTATAAAGCAAAAAAAATAAAAGCTCCAAAAACATAAGATAATCCAAGGAAAATAAGCTCCTTGTAATAAAAAAATCCCACTTTATCATCATTAACTTAGGTGACAAAATGTGGCAAAAATTTTTGCATCATTGTCAAAAATAAGGGGAAGAAAGCAGATCAACAAATTTCTCTAATAATTTGAAGCTTTCACTGGCTCTGTACTATACAGAAAAAACTGCTCTCCTGGTTTGTCAAGAATGCGACTGTGAACATTCAACATTTATTTGAAGAAAAGCGGGCATCTATGAACGCTCAGCCATTTACTTGAACTAGAAAAAAGCAGAGTGGAATCCTCCAAATCAGACTCAACAAATACTGAACACTTTTATGCCAATATGAGAAGTCTCTTCCTGCTAATTAAGCAAAGGTGGGGAAAGACATGTATTTGCTCACTTGAAGATTACTTCATCAGGTAAGAAATTCGTGTCTCAAGTTGATCGTAGGAGTCAAATAAGAAATTACTGCAAACTCAAGAATGTAATGTCACCTAATCTCTGTGTTAGAGCATGCTGGTTGTGGTTATAGGAGAGGTGGCAGAATTCTTAAACTGAGAGAGTATCTATCATGTCAAAACATGCAGAAGACTTCATAACTCTTACATAAAGTGGATAGAATCTTATTCTGTTATCCAACATAAAATATGAACAGTAACTATTGATTCATCTTTGATATGATGCTTCGCTAAAGCTTCTGAGAGGAAGAAATTTATGCTATAAAAGATTAATAGAGAGCCTCAAAGCCAAAAATGATGGAAACAAGCCACAGCGAGTAGAACACAACATGCAGGTATTATTACTTTCATTTGTAAAGATTAATGAACAATTTATGGTAATCAATAATTAAAGGACTTCATTTTTGTCTTAATTGCTGTAGCTTGGTTAAGACAACATCATCTTTATTCAACATATATTAGAAAACATACAGAGTCTATAGAGTGGCTCAGACTGTTCCGGGCAAGGTATATTGTCTAAAAATGGAAGTCCATGTTGCATCTTTCAAATAGTGGATCATCTAGGAGTACGAGCATCCCTTTTTCAGTTGCCAGTTCACGAGTACAGTGAACCTGCTTGTCCAATGTCTTTTTACTTTAATCTCCTTTGAACCAACTCCTCAAACTGCTCAAGCACTATATTTTCCCAAGGAAGCCGCCTCAAATCATGTCCACCTCTCTGTTCTCTTAACCAACATTGAAGGAGGATTTTCTTGATGTAGACAACTCAAATGGGTCAAGAAGCCAGAGAAAAGAGAAAACTAGGGTGAGCAGGCATACCCATCGAGCCTCAAGATACATGCACTGCTAAGCTTCTTACTACTACATATCCCCAGTTAGATACAAATTCCAGAGAACCTTGAGTGATTTTCCCGAGTATATAGAGAGCCTAGAGATTAATAGAGATTATTAGAATGTTATCGGTTACTAGATATAGCATCCATAAAACCTTATATCCATATAATGATGGAGCCAGTGTCATCTTTATGGGGACCACTTCAATTCAATCATGCCAAGGGAAAGTGATGTAGCAGGGGTTCACAGGAGATTCCTCTCAAGCAAAAGACAAGGTTCCATTGAGTCCGACATTCTAGTCCAATGAATGAACCCATGCTAGGAAGTAGAAAAAAAAAAAAGAGGCCAAGCTACACAACAAAATAAAATCCTTAAAGATCAGAACGTGAACCAGAACCCATCCACTTAAGGAAAAACTCATGTGTATTGCATCCATGTACAACTGTCCACCAACAGAGACTTATGAAGCGTGAGCACATACAAACAAATTAAGAAAGCTTCATTGCCAGATTCAAGTAAAAGCTGATGTCAACCCAATAATCAAAAGGAAATTGGAGTCATAGTCACACGAAAATAACAGATCATTTCCATCAGCTTCCGACAGAAAGAAACAAGTGAGGTACCTGAAACGTATCCGCTTGAGATCATTCCCTCCTTGAGGCAAGGAAACGAAGGTGATCAGCACGCCAGGCTCCACCTGAGCAACCCACTCCTTGGGTTCATCTTCTTCCATGAAAACCACAGGTTCAGGGCGTCCACTCACTGATGCTGGCGTAGTCTCACCACTAGAAAGAACTTTCATCCTAGTATCCACTTCTTTACTCCACAACCATGGGGTGGCACGGCCAGCTCTACGGTAGGAGCACTGGAATCGAGCTGAATCCGATGCGGTGTCAGAGTCTGCATAGTTGTGCCTGTGGTTGCTATTCGATCCTGAACATGGCTTGCAGTTCCTGTATGCCCCCGAAGCCTTCAGAGCCACATCCTTGATCTGACCAACAAATTCAGTTTCTGTCAATGGAGCTCTCCAAGAACAGAACCCAAAATCATAAAAGATCTCAACATGGCTACGGGTTGCTAAAACTAAAATTCGAGCCACAGATGGATGACTCCACACATGAAACTCAAAAAACACCCTCCTTTTGATTTAGTGAAAGCGGGGATGGATCAAATGGAAGGGGGGTGGGGGGGTTCGTGGCGCGGGGAGGTGCGGCGCTCGCCCGCTTAAACTCGAAAAAATCAATAAAATGTTACATAAATTTTATTTGAATTTATTTATCACCATTTCGCCCTTTGGAGATTATGAATCAACGACTATCATGAGTCCATGAGTGAAACGATTATGAATCAGCGACTACAAGAGCAGGGCTTCTGAAATCATTTCAGTAAAGTTCCACAAAAAAACAAAAATCGGCTATCATGAGATACTGAGACGAACTCTCCATCAGTTCAAGGCTCGCGGTTCAGCTTTATTTGCTAGAAATCTTTCATAATGACCTGAGAAGTAAGCGCCTTGATGGCTTGCTTCGTTCGGGGAGTGGCAGCAGCGTCGTCGTCTTCTCGCTGTTGATGAGATCCATCGTCCAACTGCTGATGATGCTGTTTGGAGCACGTTACGCAGGTCAACATTCTCCCAGTTCTGCAGAAGAATTTTCACATTTACCATCAGAGTCCACGGATCAATGATTCATTCAATCAGTCAATCAATCAAATCAGCCGACACTCCCATCTCCGGGGGAAAAATGCTTCTCCACTGAACGGAATGAATAAATTAATTCGTAGTACAGGCAGAGGAATCAGACCGGAAGCAACATGCACACATACAGAGATTAAACAAAGCCAATGCCGTACGGATCTGTCTCTTCCGATTTTTCAACGCTCGGACAGCGAGAGCGGTAGAGAGAGAGCGGGGAGGTGGGGTTCACTTCGTGTCTGTGAGGGAAAGAGAGGAGGGTGGAACAGTTGTTGGAGTTGGACAGACAGAGGGAGAGAAGGTGGAAGTGGCCGTTGATGGCGGAGATGGGGGGCAAAGGAACGGGGCGGAAGGGATCGGGATGCATTAATGGAGAGAAGGCGGCAATGGCATCATAATCTTTCACCACCGGCACGATCAATCACTCCATTTTCCAGCGTCCACAGCCTCCACACACACGCGCACACTTCACATACACAAACTCTCTCTCTCTCTCTCTCTCTACCTGGCTCTGACTCACCGGGCTCAGTCCGCCATTAAAGAGAACGAGAGAGAGAGAGAGAGAGGGAGCAATGCTCAGAGGGGGAGGAGAGAGAGGGAGGCGCAACCTCGGAGTTAATGAAATGTGCCGTTGGGCGAGATTTGGGGCAGGGACAGAGACAGAGACAGAGAGAGCAAGTGGGAAGGCTTGGGGATTGAAATTTGCATGCAAATTAATAATAAATCATAATTATAATAAAAAATAGTTAGCAAGAAAAATAATTAACAATAAATAATATATATATATATGTATGTATATTGGTGTCTCTTATTAAATAGGGCATGTGACTGTGACCAAACCTCCCAAGCAATGATACATCTTTTCGTTTGGGAAAACTTTGAAACTGTCAATTTAATCTCAAGTCATATGCATTATTACTATGTTAAGATCAATTTGGCATTTGTCAATGTGAGGCTAAGAATGCGTGATCCGTATAGCCGTATCTCCATGTTCTTGAATTAACGACAACTATCCATTAGTCGAGAGAACTTTTACTTTAAATTCATAAGTGTTTCTTTTACAAAGAGTCGGTTTTCGAATTAGTTTTAGAAAATCATTGAAATATTATATAAATTGTATAGGATAAATACAATAGAAATCTTATATGTTTGTTATTTTTTGCACTCGAGTTTATATATTTTAAAATGACTCTTTCAGTCTATATATTTAGTTCCGTAACATACATGAATCATAATTTTAATGACTCGTTGACGTTGCAAAATAACGTTTTAGGAAGTTACTAACGTGGCATGAAATTGTTAATAGAGTGTGATGGTGTGGTGAGAAAATTGATGGCATGTCATGTCACGTAAGCAAACCGTTAAGATGAGGATTTAATATGTTGCGAAACCAAATACATGATATTTAAGTACAGAAGATGACAAAATATATAGGATTTGCACTATAATTCTGCATAAATTTTATTTGGTTTTATTGATATTTTACTTAATTATCTTATTTTGCCACCCGAACTTGATCTTAGACTCCTATATTGAGTTTCGTCCCCTTGAATGTATACTCCTACATCCGTCTCTCTCTCTCATGATATGCATCATTGACTGTTAAACTCCGACAAAACGTCAACAAGTTATAACTTCTGTTCATGTGGGTTGTGAACATTTGGCTTTAGTTGCAAACGTACCACGGTCAAGTCATCTTTTGCTTTTTCTTTCTTGGTCCTACACAATCTCTTAGCTTTGCCTTGTGTGTTTTGGCTGATTTTAGGAGATCATTGATCTTTTTGTGTGAAGCTATGCAGCCGTGAGAGCATCTTCAAGCAAGAGCAGAGAGACCCAACTAACTGCATGCCCCTTTAGGGAAAGCTGTGCTAAAGACAAAAGTTTTCGGCTCCATAGAGAAGCAATATCGGGGGGATCGCTTTACGTCGTATGTTTCTTCTTAATGGTCGTAATCAAGAAAGCAACTCGAGTGCCATGTCATTTCCTCTCATTTGGCTCAAAATGATAACCCATAAAAGCATAGAGGGTTGGTCGGTCGAGAAGAAACAACTATTTTCGGCTTGATATGACCCAAGTGAGGTTGATTGTAACACTATGAAATTTAAAACAAATTCAATTAATTGTGCACACATCCACATATATTCGGTTTGCAACCCTTTTTTTAAAGGTTGATATCCCAATTAAATGTAAAATTTAATTATTATTTTAAATTTGGCATGAACTTTTTTGTGTGTGCCATGATCGACAATGAACTTTAGCTTATTTATTAATTTTAGCATGACGCATATTTTCTGTTAAATTATACTAAATGATATGTTAATTTTGTTGGCGTGGCTAACAATATCTTTTACGATGCAGTACTACTACCTACAACAATTTCATAGGAAAAAGAAATGTCGTGCTAAATTTGATAAATAGTTTATAATTAATACTTGATTAGGATACACGAAATTTTTCATGCCAAATTTGAAAAAAAAAGACTAAAATTTATACTTAGTTAATATATTAACTCTTTTTTAATTTTATTTTGTACCTACTTACCAGCTAAGTATGGAATTGTGGGCAGTCTACCAGGGAAAGAGCTCAGCCAAAAGAACTGTTGGAAACTTGGAAAGGGAGAAAGAAGAGGTTATGCATCATCATGTGTACTTTTGTTTGAATGCTTTGGGAGGGTAAGATGATTATGCTTTGCTTACACCAAGATCTTTCAGATATGTATGATTAAGATGCGAAAGGGTCGCTTCTTGGAAGCTCTTTCTAAGGTTGTCCGGGGGAGGATAGAAAATCCTAAGACTAGGAGAGTAGAAAAGTCAGGTGTCACTATCTATCAATTTAAAAATTTTTGGTCGACAATTGATTTGATTTCTTACAAGTCCAAAGCCAAGGAGGGCCCTTTTTTGAGATAGGCAAAAGGGTCTGATCGAGCGAGGAAGAGCACATACTTGATATATATATATATATATATAATCAGAGTAGTCATAACATTTTCGATTGTAAAAAGGAATAATAAATTCAAAAATAAACATGATAAAATAAGGAACTAAAATATTACAAGAATTCAGTTCAAATTTCTTAATTCTTTCCTTTTTTTTTACCCTTTTTAAAGTTTTATTAATTAAGCCAGATTATAGGGGTACAGAGTTTATAATTTAGATTTTTAAATTAAAAATTCCTGACAAAATTTTAAAAATTTCGGCCTTTCAGCCCAAATTCAAATTAGTCAATGGGCTGGAATCCACAAAAAAATTTCAAATTTGATAGATGGGGGCCCACTGTCTGGATCCTGCTGAAATGCTGATGAATCAGAGACACAAGTTTTCTCGGCCCAATACATCTTATAATTCTAAGATCCTGCCAAGATGTCCGACTCTGAGTGCTGTATTTTCAAAATCAGTCCTGTAATTTTGATGTAATTACATATTCGGCCCTTAGTAGTTATGCAATTGTAGATTGCTCCTAGAAACGTATTTATTTCCCATAATAGACCCTTGACTTCGTCCACTTACACATCGCTCCTCCATGTATGCGTTTGATTATTGATGTCTGTAGTGTCTCCCCAATGCATGCGTTTCGAGGCACAGATCACGATCACATTATTTATGTGATTAACAAATTCAAAAAGAAAAGAGGAAAGATTTTCAGACAACTCCGTCTTCTCCTTCCTCCCTCCCTCCTGGCGTCCTTGAAACCCTAGAAGCCCCCTTCTCCATAGTTCTCCCCGCACCACCCCCCACCACCACCCATATCTCTCCCTTTGATCCTCTTCTCTCTTCACTAGTCTTCGAGCTGCAGTGCAGCAATTGGAGCTCTTTCTTCTTGCGGTGCCGATCGACTCGGGGTTCGTCCTTTTCAATGAATCTCCAGCAAGCTTCGCAGCCCAGGCCGTCGGCGAACGGCTACGGCCGCCGAAGGCAGGATCGCGAGGGGGGCGGAGGCGGAGGCGGTGGAGGTGCTAGGGCTGATCACTACAGATCACAATCGAGCAAATCGGGCTCCAACAAGTCCTCTCACGCAGGTGAAACTGGAACTGAATGTCCTTGAAGGCTACAGTTCCGGACACGACTTTGTTTTCGATCCTGATCGATTGTTGGCCGCAGGTGGACTTGTCGCCAGCAAGATTGGAGGTGCGTCAGGTGACCGTCTGCTGTACTTGGCGACTTGTCTGATAGGGCAGCCGGTGGAAGTCCAGGTGAAGAATGGGTCTCTGTACACTGGAATTTTTCATGCCACAAATGCTGACAAGGATTTTGGTATGGCGAACTGGAGTTTGTTTCGTTTTGGAGAACTCTGTAGACTTTCCCTTTTCATTGTTTTGTGATTTTTAAGAAACTTTCATCGATGTATTTCTCCATTTGATGTTGCAATTCTGAATAGTTCCTATCAATATACGTTGTATTGTTTGTTTTCAGGAATCATCTTGAAAATGGCTCACATGACAAAAGATGGCTCGGTTAAGGGCCAGAAAGCAGATGGAGGGTCTCTTAGCAAGCCTCCGTTGAAAACATTAATCATTCCTGCTAAAGAACTCGTTCAAGTTATAGCAAAGGTTCTTGCTGTTTGCCCTATGTGGTCATTTGTGCTTCGGGGATTTCTCTAAGCTGCTTGTTGCTCATGGATACTCACTGAGAACACTTAAGAATATATGGTTAACATTTTTTTCTGGTTGGTTATTGATTATTAAAAGGAAGTATCACTTATATTGCTAGGATGTGCCAGTGACAAGTGATGGATTCAATGAAGTGCAGCATGAGAAGCAGCAGGAGCTAATGTTAGACTCGTATATATCACAATCTCATCATGCTGATGCTGAGAGAGTGCTGAAGCCCTGGGTTCCCGATGAAGATGTCCCACAGTGTCCTGAATTGGAAAATATATTTGATAGCCATTGGCATAGGTTGTTGTTATGTTTTTACATCTCTACAGATTTTGAGATTATGTTGTGCCTATAGGAGTTCTGAACCTTTTCCTTAATTAATTCTGAACATTTACATTATGACAACCTACAAACGCTTCACTTGGTGTATATTTCTATTTAATCCTATTGATTGCTCATCTGGTTTTTGGTTACCATGGTTAACAACAGTTTATCATCAAGCACACTTTTTTCTAGCCATGGATGTGAACAGTCAATTCAATATTGGTAAATGGAAGACAAGTTAACACTCTGGAAGATCTGTTCAAGAATTAGTTTCATCATAATGCTATGTAGTTCCATTGGTCCAGTCTTCTGTTATAGAACATGTGTTGTTTTTAAAAGAAGTATAGATATTTGGACTATTTGTTCTGTCATATTTCATGGTTGTACAAGGTTATTTACCTTGTTAAAGAGATACATTAAACTGATTATTTAATATTCATATTTGCATAGGAACTGGGATCAATTTGAAACAAATGAAATGTTGTTTGGAGTAAAAAGCACTTTTAATGAGGAGCTCTACACAACAAAACTAGAGAGGGGTCCACAGATGAAAGAGTTGGAGAAAGAAGCATCACGAATTGCTAGGGAAATTGAGGGTGAAGTAACCCAGGATCTTCATTTGGCAGAGGTGTTGTCCCCCTTAGCCTTTTCTTATGAACCTCTTATTTGATAGCATTTTGTTGAAGCTACTGCAGGTTACTTATGTTTTTATATGACAGGAAAGGGGTCTTCACCTCCATGCTGATCTTAACATCGATGAAGAGACCAGATTTTCGTCAGTCTGTCGGGGCAGGGTCACTGATGATAGTGGATATGAAGAAGATGAAGACATACTGTTTAACTCACGCAACACAGAAACTTTTGGCGATTCTGTTGCTCCCATCTCCATCTCTAGTGGGTTTTCTGATGGTTTGACATCTGAGAAAACCAGTAAAGGAGTTCCACCATCATCTAGCTCTTGCAATGTGGTCTGTTTCTTTATCCATTTTTACATTTTCAACCGCTATACTTGTTTCTTTTGAAAAGGGTAAAATGATTTATTGTGGAAGAGCCCCAAGGTGTGTTGCCATTGGGTATGGACATGCCAGATAATTTGTGCTGTGTAACAATTTAAGCACATGCATGGAAATCTTTTGATAGCATTTGTACTTAAAAGTACATAGGCATCTTTGATAGGAGGATTTGGATCCTGAAAATATTATAGTATAATCTGGGTGTGCTTTCTAGAGTTTAAAAACTGTTTAGCCTGTTTAGCTATTTTTCTCTTACATTCTATGGGAACCATGCAATGCCATCTTGATACATCAATCTTTTTGTTTGTGTGCAAACCCATTGAGAGTGCATAAAGCATAGTTTATGGGAAAATAATCTCAGGGCTGTTAGACCATTTGAGCAGTTCCATGATACAACTTTGTATGCGGCACATGAATGGGTGAGAAGCATTGTATCACCATTTTGTGTAGCATTTTTTGAGGAACAGCTTAGATTTCAATGTTTAAAGCCTAACATTTTATGAATGAATTCTTTTCCATGGTAGTAGATGTAAAATTTTTTGACAAGTTAAATCTTCCCCCTGGAAATAGAATGTTCTAGAAAGCACCAAGCTACACCTTCTCCAAGTGTATCCCATCTGAAATCTGCAGCACTTGCTCCAAATTTATGATGTTGAGTGGCTCCTGATTGTCTTTGACTGCATTAAGATATTTCTGGAAGTGAAATGCCTCCTATCGGAAGAGGATTGCTTGGCTGTTATAGCAAGGTGCTGAGCATGATATTGACCATGAGTAGAATAAGAACATTGATCCCAGAAGCCAAGTCCTCTCAGTGGAAAAAGAACCCTGATCTCATGATCTGAGTGTTTAAAAGATGTTTATTTGTCTATAAATACAATAGATATTTGTTATGCCTCTTGCACAATTGGCTTTGTTTGTTTTATGCACTTCTCTCTAAAATGGGGTTAGCAGAGTATCACTGTTGCTCTGGTAGATTAAAAAATAATTTTATTGATAAAGACCTACCATATGATAATGATGTTGCAGTTGATTTTTCCGCCTTCTCTTTGAATGAATTGCAGGAAGATAGAAAAACTTCTGGATCTGTTTCTGAAATCGATTTTCATGCATCTGGTGTTCTGGATCATACTAGACAGCCATCTTCTGCTGTTTCACGTGGAAACTTTACTCCTGCAATTACTGAGAGCAGGTCAATGAATAACTTTAACAGTAGTCTGTTTTCAGATCAGATGTCAAGTTATCTTTTTGACCATGCTTCTGAAAATTGACAACATAGCAGGTAATTCTTATTTCTGAGAATCAGTATTTCTTTATAATAGGGTGCAAGAGAGTTCATGCAGTGATCTTGCTGGAGATAATGACTTGAAAGTGCAGACAGTGGGGCAGCAAGTAAGTCAAAGTGTCCCAAATTCAAGCATTTGTTACCGGAACTTTCTGGCTTTTATTTCTAATTGACTTTTCAATGTTTTTGTGAATGCAGCGTGTTTTAGAAGCTCAAACTTTGCAATCTGAAGGTATGAAATTGTAGCTGCATGTGGCTCATTGCAACATATTAAATTGCTCTTTTATTTATTTTTTTCAAAGAAAATGTGAAACGTTGATTGCATAATTGATAAGCCATTTGTTTGCTGAACTGTGTAACTCTTTCTTAACTTTTCTTTATCAGGGGTGAGGTAGGAATCTGCAACTGTTTTTCTAATAGATGGGCAATGGATCAGTAAAATTCAATGACTATTTACTTATGGAAATAAAAGAATCTCTTGTTTGGCTGTCTTGGAAAAACAGCAGATGCAGATGCTCAGTCATCTTTGAATGGGAAGAAAGATGTGTCTGATGAAGGGGCTTCATCAACTGGTGCTGTTGGTCGCCCTCCTCCATCAGAGGTCCCTTTGAAGGATCAAGAAGAGAGAAGACCTACCAATGAACTGGTGGAGGGGACGACCAGTGGAAAAAGGACACATGTAGAGTCACCTGTTAAATGTAATCAACGGCCTGGTAGTTCTAGGTCATCCATTTCTGATCACATGGGCACTACTTCAGCTTCTAATGCTACTGGTTTAACGCCCAGTTCTTCAATGGGTTCTTTATCTTCTGAGAAGTCAACACTGAATCCTAATGCAAAGGTGTGGTTTACATTCATTTCGTTTTTTTTTCTTTTTTCATAATCTTGATGTGCACGGGCTATTTATTATTTCCCCCCTGTTTCCATTACACTTACTTTTTAGCTGACTGTCATACCGATGTGAGCAGGAATTCAAACTTAATCCAAATGCAAAGAGTTTTGTCCCTTCTCAAACACCTCTGAGGCCAGCATCCCCAGTATCAGACCCTTCATACTATGTCCCGACTAATGTGGCAACTGTCTCACATATACATGGCATGCCAGTGGGAGTCGGGGTAAGGAATTATTTCCTCTTTCATATATATAATATTACAAGATTTTTGTTCTTTGGGGCAATTACCATGCAGTTATAAGCTCATATATGCGTAGATTTTTGTGGTGTTATATTCCATTGTTGGTCTCTGATGGGATAAAGTTTTAACATTTGAAGATTGCACCTCCATTCGTGGGTCATCAACCTGTAATATACAATCCTCAGTTTCCTCCAATGCATTCACCTCAGGGATATCTTCATCCCAGTGTACCTCAGGTGAGCATTCCATATTGCAATTCTTACGTGAACTTTTATTGTCAATTCAAGAAAGTTGAAATTGTAAATTCTAATGTTAATGGGTGCTTTTGGCTTTCTTTGGCTGCAGTATGGACAGCAGGTGATCTTTGGTCATCCAAGACAAGTTCCTTACATGTCAAGCTATCCTCCTGTAAGAACACCTTCGCCCCTTTTAAGTTTTTCACATGACAGCATTAAAAAAAAATGCCCTTTCCCTTTAGTTTATGCAGAAAAGATCTTGATGGTACATGAATTTGTGCATGCCTTCTACGTGTAGTTTATGCATGACCAACATTGCCTTCCCACTCTAGGGACCCCTTTTAGAGTAAAATGGCATGTGAAAATAAATCAGTTTGGTTGACATATGAATAATCAATTAAATTTTCCAGTTGCAAACAGAAGTATGTGTAGTTGATGGCATGCCTGTCAAAATCATGGTTTTAGGATGAAAAGAAGATGTATCTTATTATTCAGTTCACATTATTTCTGGACCATTTGCAAGTTACTCCAGTTTCATTAATTGATTGTTTTTCTTTTGGATGCCAGGAGATGCCATACAAATGATGAGACGTTTAGTGGATTTTAGTTTATGACATTGCGTCCTCCATCCTCATCCTCAGTGAATAATAAGCCTTACTGTCTGGGTCGGATCAATTTTTTTCATTTTGGAACAGAAACCCATTGTGGTTGTGATGAGGATCCTCTCCCTGCAGTGCTCGGAGTAATCCTCTAGGGAAGGTTTGGTTGGTGTCTGGGTTTTTACTCTGTGTCCTTGTATTCTCCACCTAATGCACATGAATTGGGATTTCAATTTTCTTTTCAGACAGCACAACCGATTGCTGGAACAAGTTGTACTTAACTATTATTTGTATTTGGTAGTATGACTTTAGGTTAGTAGGTGTAACAATTGTGCCCCCTTTGCTCTCTCTTTTCCCTGAGCTTCTCCTCATCTGTTGCAGAATTCACATCCACACACCGAGCTTGAAGCTCGGTTTGCATCCACAAGTGGATGTGTTTTCTTATAGAACACCTGATTGTCGGGGTTGCAAGAGGCCTCTCAACATTTGTATGATAGAAATAGAATCTATTGGCAGGAGTGGATCTGCCCGAGTATCATCATGCACGGAAATGATCTCTCTGTTATGTCAATGCTGAAATTATTATGAAAATCTAAGGTCGGTTTACGGAAGGTTAAGATTATGAGTGCGAAAAGATAGGTCGAGATGTGGCGTCTGCCAACTCTACTGTGTTCAAATCGCTGTCATCCTGTGAGCGGTGATCCAATACTAATAGGAGGAGCATGATAGATATGCGTACCCAATGGTGGGAAAATTGAATGCATGACCACCAACTCAGTACAGATATTCCCTTTGTGACTTCTGTTACAGCCATGAGTTATGAGCTGGAGAAATGCGTATCGTAGGTTGTATTTTGTGAGTGCAGAAGTGCATACATGCTAATGTGGGACACATGGAGATGAGGGTTGTGGTCAAGAGATTAAGTTGGATGAGATACTTGCTCAAGCAACCAAGTGGAGTGGTGCAGAGTAAGGATTTGGTGGACTGAAGGTAAGTGCCGTGGCCTTGGGGTTGATGCTGTTCGACTAATGCAAGGTGGATAATCGCTAAAAACAACCCAGGAATGCCAAGGCATGAGCGGAGGAGTGATTGAGAGGCGCTTGATCACTTCATGTTGGGGTCGATCAATGGAGCCATGTATTGCTAGTCGGCGACAATGCACAGTAGACCAATGGAGATGCAAACACGCAAGTGGAGTCTTGATCATGCAAGACCTGATTATCGAGTACATGGAGCGCGATTACTCACGGAAGGTGCGCAGAATGCTATGGAGCACAAGATTGGTGTTCACAAGATATGGAAATGATTGATTGTTTCCTTATACGGATCGGATGGTGATCAATTAGGAACTAAGTGGGGTGCAAGTTGTCAAGGTGTGTCTGATAAGCTATTCAGGTGCGGTCAGTAAGCTGTCCAGGTGGGATGAACATGATCAACATAGAAGATCATGTGATAATAGACAATCGGAAAAATATTCTCTTAGGATATGACAAATCAATTTGTTATGGAAACAATCTTGAAAATTGCATATCGAAAATCGTGATTGGACGGATTGACATCTGATGGAGAGAATCAAGAGATTCAAGTATATCAATTGCTATATCTAATATGTCAAGCTGTCATATTTAGTCTATCAAGCACCTCTATATAAAGAGACTTCAGTCTCATTGTTATACACGATCCAGAATTCTTAGAGGAAAAACCATAGAGGTCTTAAGGCATCTCAGAGAGGAGAACAATGAGAACAACGAGAACAACTAGAGAGAGCTGGGAAACATGAGGGTAGCATAGGAGGTAGAGCATAGAGTTGTTGTAAAGTGTAACTCAACAATGAGTCGGGAGTGAATTTCGTTTACCCTTGTAACGCCAAAACATGTTGGGTTAGGATATATTGAGTGATGAGCATAAGCAGTGTGGAGGTCGTGAGACATATATTCAACAGACTGAATAAATTTGTTTTTATGAAGAGTTTTTCATACTTATATAATTGTGAATACAAGTGGAGTTTTTCCTTTTATATATATATTACTTGTGTTCGTTTTATTGTAGTGTGATCGTGTGCCGGGTGATATCAAACCTCGGTTGCAAGTGGGGGCTGGTTGGCAGGAGGAGATGTCAGCGCCAGCGGGACATGGAAAAATTTGGTGCCTCCATTGGTCCGATGACAATTTCTATGGTTCACTCGTTTGCCTAGAGAGAAGACCAATGGGTTGAACAAGAGAAGCAATATGTCGTGTGCAAAAATTAGAATTTATAATTAATCTCCAAAATGGTACGGCTGTATCCTTGACCTCACATTGGTTCAAAATGATTAAAATTTTGAACTATCATGTGCTATATATACCAAAAACAACAGAAAGATTAAGCCAGGCAGTTAGGGTATATATAAAATGGTATGATAATAAAACACAGAGGTCTCTCATATCCAAATTACCAAAAGCCGCCGGCGCATGTTAGTACTCTTCATTACACGGGGAGGCTCACGCTAGCCTAGCCGTTGTCTTGGTCAGGTCGTCGCGTCATAAAAATGAAATCCGGATATTGATCGGATTCGGATCCGGTTCCGGGTCATCTCCTCCTTTAACTTTGACCCGAGATTTTGACTTGGCCTCTCACGCATCTCTCTGTGTTAATTGTTTTCTTCTCTGCAATTTCTGAAGCTGAGAGCAGAAAGCAGAGGGGGAGAGAGAGAGAGTTGAAGGAGAATGGACGGAGGAGGAGGACAGTACAACCCTCGCTCTGTGGAGGACGTCTTCCGAGATTTCAAGGGCCGGAGGACCGGCCTCATCAAAGCCCTAACCACCGGTTCTTCCTTCTCTCTCACTGTGTCTTTTTCTCTCTTTTCTGCCGGTTGGAAGTTAATTGGTTGCGCTGGCACCTGGCTCGTCTTCTTCTGCTACGTCTTGTTGAGACAAGTAGTGCTTCGAATTAGCATTGTAGGCTCCATGGTGTTCGTTTCCTAGAGGAAAATGTGGAGCCGACTGAAGTTGTCTTGAATTTCGCCCCCTCTTAGAAATTGTAGTTTCACTGCTCGTCGGTGGTTGTTTTCGCTTTTGATTTTTGGGAAATCGGGCACTTTAATCGTTGGATGTTTTGGCTTTCAGTGTCGTCCACTGCTGTCATTGTTTTATGCTTATGGTCTCCTTTGTCGGAATTATTTGGTTTGGTAAATATGGTAGGTTCAGATGAAAATTCCGCTCTTAGATATGTGAAGCCCTCGCCTTCTTTAGTTCTCTGGAGGGTTATTTTGTTCTTAGTCTTAAAAGTTTGCGCATACCTCGGAGAGTTTTTGCTTTGAGGGAATTATAAAATGCTCAAAAGTCATATCTCAGTCCGGGATATTTTTTTTCACTCTTCAGTGTTCTTTTACTTAGTGAATTCCTTATCTTGCAGATGTTGAAGAATTTTATCAGCAATGTGATCCTGGTTAGTTTCAAATCGTTACTTCTCTTTAAGATTTCCAGTTCAGGATGACAAACTACTGAAAGGATTTCTTAATCATGTTGAAATTCTGTTGTTTGCCTTCGACTATATTCATGACGTTATTCCTTAACATCTAAATAATTAGCTTTATTGGCCTCCATTGAATAGATAAAGGCATTGGTTTTCTTGGAGGGCAGAGGCAAATTTTATATCTTTTTAAGATTCTTTTTTAAAAGAGCGAGAGAAAAAGGTAGCAAAAAATTCCTGTGCTGCTCCTAGCAAGTGCTGCTACTGTTGGAAAGGTGCCTTTCTGGAAGAATAAACAAGTATGTTTGTGTTGAAGTTCCCTTGTTGAAATAGTGGAATAAACTGAAAGAAGATAGTGTAGAATTGGTTGCTATTGATACTTCTGGTTTGGAGGACATAATCCTAGGCTTTCTACTGGCTTCCACATGAATTTGTGGCATGAATTTTCTTCTTCCCCTTCTTATTATTTTTCATCTTCAAGTGTTTGAAGCAGTAGATTTTGTTTGCCCCATTCCCTCAGCTCAATTTCTAGCATTTTGAAACTTCTCTATAGATATTTCTTGTGCTTTAAGTTGCACTTATGAGTTTATCCTCAACAGAAAAGGAGAACCTATGCTTGTATGGGTTTCCTAATGAACAGTGGGAGGTCAACTTGCCAGCTGAAGAAGTTCCGCCTGAGCTTCCAGAGCCGGCCCTAGGCATCAACTTTGCAAGGGATGGCATGCAAGAAAAGGACTGGCTATCCTTAGTGGCTGTCCACAGCGATGCATGGTTGCTGTCAGTTGCTTTCTACTTTGGTGCTAGATTTGGATTTGACAAAGCTGACAGGTAATTGATATAGGTTGAGGACTGTAGACCTCTTTTATGGACGGCATGATTGTGGATGTTTGCTTTAATTTTGCCGGAACATAATGTTTTTTATGTTTTGTTCCTTGGTGATCTCTTGTGATTGATCTTTTGTCTTATATATTATATGTGTCAGATTCTTTTCATGTGATTGTACTGTATGTTATCTTTGTGGCTGCAGGAAGAGGCTTTTTAACATGATAAATGATCTTCCCACTGTATTTGAAGTTGTAACTGGTAATGCAAAGAAACAATCAAAGGAGAAGTCATCCAATCATAGCACTAGTAAATCCAAGTCAGAGTCCAAAGTGGTAAAGGAATTGTCCTCTCTTAATTTATTTTATTTTCCATTTATTATTTCAGTTGTTGTACTTGATACATCACAAGAATGTATCTTGAGTTTGATTTGTGTTTAGGTTATTAGAATGGCTTACCCAATGCATAGATATGGCAAGCCTTTAGGAATAAACAGTGCAAACCGTGAATAGTTTCTATCTTTCTTTCCTTTCTGGGCAGTCATTTTTTTTCCTCCTGATTCAATTATTTCAAGATACTATAATATGCTTTATTCTTCCATTGGAGATACAGCGAGCATCTGACTCTCAGGCAAAGTATTCAAAGGTGACCCTGCAGAAGGAAGAAGAAGAAGGTCTGGATGAGGAGGAAGAGGGGGAAGAGCATGGGGAGACCTTGTGTGGGGCATGTGGGGAGAACTATGGGAATGATGAATTCTGGATTTGCTGCGATATATGCGAGAAGTGGTTCCATGGGAAGTGCGTGAAGATCACTCCAGCTCGAGCTGAGCACATTAAGCAGTACAAGTGCCCTTCCTGCAGTGGCAAGAGAGCTCGCTCTTGATTCATCCGGTAAAGATTTCCTCCTCTTTGGCTCTGTTAACTGCCATGTCGATTAATTGTTTATCTAGTTTTATATTTAGGTGCTGCTACTTGTGACTGGTTTCTCTGTTTTGGAGGGTCTCTGATTAGACAATTCCTACTTATGTTGTGCTTGGGTGCTTAGAGTTAGATCTTGATCAGGATTTTCAAATGGATAGGGAATCTTATGTCATAATAACGAGAACTGTCCATTTCTATTATTATTATTTTTTGGGCCTTTTTTCCCCCCCCAAAATTCCTAGTAATGTAGCCTGCCTGTGAAAGTCTACTCAGCCCTCCTCCGGATGAAGGAATTATGGAGGGTTGGTGATGAGTGCTTTCAGTACTCCGTTACCTAACCTTTGTTTGAATAATATCAACGGCTCTGAGTGTTGGCTTACTTCCTAATTTCTGTTGAAGTTGATCTGTTGGTCGTGTAAGATGCCAAGTAGGGTCTCATAAGTAAGTTGGAAGGTACCTGGCCAGACGGCCCCTCTCTCAATATCTTTCCATGATGCAGTCAGTCGCATTTATCCATGCATTTTCCAAATTCAGAAAGGGCTCACCCTTGCAATGCGTCGGCGGGGTTTTCTTGAGATTCCAATGGCCATATAGCCCGCCACTACCCAACGCAACCACACACCCACCCCACAACACATACCCCTCCCACAACCCGACAGGTCAAGCTGACCGTGGGGAAAATATGAAAGTGAAATATTAGAGGGTAAATCACCTATAGATGATCTTATTTCACTCTGTTGAACCGATTGGTATAGTAATATACAGTTCACATCTGCGGTCCATGAGGGAAAAAGAACACGCGATAGAGTCCAAGTAAGCAAGATAACAGAGATATGGTAATGGAGACACAAGATATATATATATATATATATATATATATATATATATATATCAGGGAGAGAGAATCTGCCATCACTTACAATGTTCTAGCTTCCAACCCAAAGCACAGCAGGGCTAAAAGAAAAAACAGAGAAATTAGCAGAAAAGGAAATTAGTTGACAGCAGAGGATTGCACAGAAAGGGCAAGCATCTTTCACTTCTACAGTGCTTGATTTGATTGGCAACCTCCCGTCAGCTTACACCGTCCAGGTTCTTCGTGGATAGCCGCTTGAGGAACTCGTAGGTGGTTATCATCGTCGTTGCTGACAGAGACATGGAAGCCCACCTCGGCCCTAAGCCTCTGTAACAAGCTGTCCATCCGCCCTCTTTGACTAGATTCCTCAGTGTCTGCCCAACGGTGGTACCTCGCCTACCATTTTCCTCCCCGTGAAGAACTTGCAGCCGGGTCTTGATCGTATCAAGCGGCATCGTGATGAGAGCTGAGGCTCCACCAGCCATAGCTGCGCTCACTCCTTGAACTGCCACCACAGTTTTAGAGTCAGGCTTAATGGCATTACTGTTGCAAGCATTGCCACTGCTCTCATTATCCTTCCTAGTATAGTAGCACCCTATTCCATTCCAAATAAGTCTCTGTGCAACGGAGTAAGATGCCCACCACACTGCATTGGATGGAGCATAAGTCAAGATGGATATCCCAAAACCTCTATAGAGTCCCCTGAGGCCATCCGTGCTAAGGATCTTCCTAAATGCATCGATCCCATTAAGATATTTACATGCCGAGGCATTAGAGAAACCGGAGCTTGGAACGCCCTTAACCCTGCTGCAAACACTGCCTTGAACCATAAGCCTCTGGCTCACTACATCAACAGGTGTCCAAACGATCTGAGCTGCCATCGCTGCGCTCAAACCTGCCATGGCATTAGCAATTGCAGCGGCTGTAGGCTCTGGAAATCCTAGTCTAATAGTGGATGTTCCCACATTACTCTTAGTCACCTCAAGAGCTCCCATGTATAGTGCTCGGGCTGGGATTGTGCCCATAAGGGAGGTCCCAAATCCTTTGTATAAGGCCCTCAAACCTTCATGCCTAACTATCATGAACGCTGTCTGGATGCAAGAGACATGGGATTGGGCTACTTGCTGCCGAGTCTTCAGCAAAACAACCGGGTAAAGTATTGCCGAGACGCCCGAGAAAAGTGCGGCTCCAAGGAAGAAGAACTTGGACTTATCGAGCATATGCCAGTCGATATCAGCAGGTATGTGAATCTCTTGCTCGGGCTCCTCCTCTGCCGCACTCAAATTCATCTTATCCAGCTTCAATACTCTAAGCTGAACCCCAGCGAACTAATGCCAGACCCAACCCCGACCTATCCAGCTGCCTTGCAGTCAGCTCATACCCCTAACTGTACAAAATAAAGCTCAACTCTAACCCCAAAAGAGTAAACACCAGCAAAGCTTTACAGCTACGGAATCATCAAACACAATAAAAGACTAGGCAGAGACCTACAGGCAAAGGCTTCTAAATCGAGGAGGCTGGGCCTTTTTTCCGCTTGTGGAACCAGGTCTTGGATCGGACGCGGATCAAAGCGAAGTGATCAAACATTTCTCGATTCAACTAGAGGTCACCCAATTGGCAAATCTTACCGGAGAGCCGATCATCGTCAGTTCCGAAATGCTGGATCTCGCTGGAGAAGATTCGGAGCCCAGTTCAAGGTAATAAGCTTAAAGGACTCGGATATACACACGTCATGCATCAACATCTACAAAAACTCATTTACAAATTCAGCTCCGAGGGCGAGATCGTGGATATGAGAGGTTTCTCGAGAGAGAGAAGGGAGAGAGCGAAAGAGTGGGTAGAATCTCTGTGCAACGGAGATAAAGAAGGAAGAAGATGACAGGGGGGGGGG